>JABCMJ010020156.1:0-25469 GCA_014822125.1 Arbutus unedo | reverse complement strand
TATATAAAATAGACTTTACACACAAGCATTCAACTTTTTGAGGAGAAACTTTCGGAAAAGCTTTTTGAGAATCACTAACCCTTTTGGATACATATGCAAAAAGATGACTTTCCGACGTGAGACCCTTTGAGGCTTTTAGACCTCATATTATTGAAGATAGGGTTCATTAATTAAAGCCAAAAGCTGGGTTTTAAAAAATCTGTTTTTAAAAGTTAGGACAAATCTTTAGCATCCCCATCTCCCCTAGGAACTTTTAGGACCAACATTAATTTAAACAACTCTCATTACATAACTAATCTAATGTCTAATCATATATCCCCTTTCATCTCCTTTAATGTTAGGGTATATTACACATGGGAGTTTCTAACAAAAATACTAACCTCCCTATAGTTTTAGAAACTATTTTGACCTTTTTTCTATGTAAATATTTTACAGTTGTCACATTTTTCATCCGTTAAAATAAGTCAAACGCCCTTAGTCGAGCTGTTGAAATTTGAAGTTTGGCTAAACGAACTTCAACGTAATTCATATCACGTTCAAAATAACTTATGCTGAATTTTTTAGATTTTTTCAAAATCGAAACTTGAATTTTTTTTTTGGAATTTGTTCAAGTTTCAGTATTAAAAAAATTCAAAATAGGTTATTTCGAATGTGATAAAACTTACGGAGCAATTCGATAGTTTGATTAACGGGGTTCGAGTGACGGTAGGAGAAATAACTGTATAATAGCTTAAAAAGTAAGAAAGATCACAACAATTTTTTAAACTACAAGATAGATTATTGTATATGTCAAAAACCTTAGGGGAGGTCAGTGTAGTTTACCCTAATTATATGGTTATTTGTGTAAGATTTTCTACTGGATTGTAAATCTTTCTTTTATTGTCGCTTTATGATCTTGTTCAAATCTACACATAGGTACCCATATATCTATGTTTCTAATTTGAAGGAAAATCTTTTCTAGGTAAGACAATTAAACCTCTCTATTTGGTGAAATCTATTTGTTAAAAACTTAAAATAGTTCCGAAATAGTAAAAGCGGACAAACAAATTGGAGCGGAAGGAGTATATTTTGTCTTTGTAACGAAGAGGGACTAGGGGGTCTTATTGTACATTGCGCACAGCAAGGTGTGCTGCGTGTTAAAAAACATCGTTTTGGCGCGTAAAACACTACCCAAACAATTGAATGATAACCGAATAATTTTCGATCAATGTTTTACGCACTAAAACGACGTCGTTTTCATTATGCGCGCAATACACAACCGTCTTCCTAACTCCAACGAAAAGCCTTTCAAAATCAGGCAGTTATTTTGAACTTATCCATACCTTGGAACTTCCAATACCCCCACAAGCCACATGCACCCAGTACGTAAAGGCATTGCGAATATAAGTGAGACCCAAATCCTCGATGTTTATTTATGGTAAAATTAAAGTAACAGTTTTTTTTTTCACGGCCACTTATTTAATAGGCTCGTAGTGTCTCTAAAGATTTAGTTACACAATACCACATCTTACGACTGCTTAGAACATAAACTTGAGGGTTTATTCAAACTAATCTTTAGGAAAGCAAATAGGAAGGGAGAGAGGATTAGGAGTTTGTAGCTTTTAATAACTAGATTCTTTCTGGCAAAATGGTGGTACCACCATAATCATCATCATGTATCTTTTTAATTATATCATTAAATGCATCTTTGTGTATCAATTCTTATCCTCAACATTCAATTTACCTAACTATTTGGTACAGATTCAATGACAGGAGCTGCATTATTTCATAAAGACAAAAAGTTGGTATGTTTTAAAATACGTATATGCATAACCATTTAAGATAAACCATAACCTAAATGTTTTGATAATGTTGCTGAGATCTCAAATGGGGAATAAAGACTGCCGGTGCAAAGTGTACCCAAAAGCCTGATTTACCCAGAATCTCGCACGTTCGTCCTGAAGAAGTGACATTAAAGCATGGTACGTACGATGAGAAACATCTTTTGAACAGCTTCAGAGAGAGAGAGAGAGAGAGTACAACACAGAGTAACTTTTGGAGAGAAAGAAAACAACCCAGATGCAGACTGCAGAAACACAGTGGAACTTTTTCATCCACATAAAGCTCTATTGCCTGAGCGCGTAATATTTCAATTTCCAAAAGTTTCCACCATATCTCTTTGTTTCTGCCCATCAAAAGTTGACATCATAATTACACAAAAATGAAGGCAAAAAGATGAAAGTGAGTTCCATTTAATGCAAAAAGCAAAGAGTGTGTGCCCAGTTATTGTAGTTGCATGGACTCTCGTGTTTGGGTCCATGGAGAGTTTGGGACGGAATAGGGAGCCTGTTGTGTGTAATGCATAACATGGTGTGCTGTAAACCAAAATAATATCGTTATAGCACGTAAAATATTGTCAAAAAAGTATTCGGTCAATGCTCAATACACAACATAGCTTTTTATTTTTTAAATTATTATACAGATATTTCTCATGTCGCTAAATTAGTTAAATTTTGTTAGTGAAACTATTAAAACTTTAAATTCAAGATTTTATTGACAAAACGAACTGCAAAATAATTTTAATTTCACTCAAAATAGTCTATGTTGAATTTTCAAAATTTTCGAAATCTATATCAAAAAAATCTCAAAAATTTAATATAAGTTATTTCATTTTCTCATTAGTTTTGTGAAAATGGGCCAACCACCTCTGACCCAAAAAAAACATTCCTGAGAAAGCACCATATCGAAAATGGGCCAAGTTTCACCCAATTCACATATGTTGGTAAGCCGGCCCAACCTTGCCTGAGGAAAATAAATAGATGATTAGGGGTATATGATTTGATTAGCATGTGCCCTTGTAAAAGAGCAAAATTTGAAGGACTACAGGTCCATTCGGGCTAATCTTTTTTTAAATTAGATTATAAAGTCACTATAATGTGACAAAAAGCATACAATTTTTTTATTTTATTTT
The DNA here is from genome assembly GCA_014822125.1 of Arbutus unedo. Classification (NCBI taxonomy): domain Eukaryota; kingdom Viridiplantae; phylum Streptophyta; class Magnoliopsida; order Ericales; family Ericaceae; genus Arbutus; species Arbutus unedo. Next base: position 22,519 of record JABCMJ010020156.1, on the reverse strand, counting down.
TTTAATTTATCACGGTCTTTAGTATCTTTATTATAATTTTATTTGAATTTTTTATAAAGTGGAGTCATAATTTTATAATTTTTTCATAATAAAAACACAAAAATTTGACAAACAATATAAGAAAACAAACATAAAACAAATTAGTATCCCCACATCGTGGCCTGGGCTTAAATAACGAAATGTGGAAGTCCGTTGACTAATCAGTTGATGGCTGCTGCGGACGGAAAATCGGGATGGCTCTCTCTCTCCATTGCGCTTGCCTTTGCTACCATTTCTGCAACAGCAGCCGTCTCTGGTATCTGTCTCTCTCTCTCTTAAATATTTTCTCTCTCTGAACGTCACTGATTATTTTCGGTTTACGTTTGTTGTTAGTTTATTTTTGGAGAAGAAAACCTAGAGACGTGAATGAGAGAGTTAAAGAGCTTGAGATATCTCTCAAGTCATCCTTAGAGAACTGCGCCGCTGAGAGGCAAGGCCGAATTAGGGCTCAAAAGGTACTTATCGCATAGGCTTTTGTGTGGTTATACATGTAAATTGAATTTGTTAGGATGTTTGACCAGTAGTAGTTCATATGGTTGCTCAAAGGCTTGTTTTATCGAACCCAGTTTTAGAAACACTTAAGTTGTCCAAGAATGGTATTCAACATTTGGGCTTGTGCTTAGCACTACGCTAAATGCAATCAAATTCTGGATGATAGTTGGCGTGGTTCACACTAGCTTAATCTAGACGTGTGTATGCATATGGTGGCCGTGAACTTCATTTCTTCAGTTTCTATATATGTCAGTGTTCTTCATGTTCAACTTTTATCGTACTTCATTGCCATAGATCTTCTATGATTACCATTTTATCCAATTGTATTGGTGTTGATCAGGATACCCTAAAAAATGAAATAAAATACGGGTTGTTTTTTCCACTTCGAGGGTTTTTTCTAGCATTTCTTCCGGATAATAACCTTCAAACAAATGTTGGGTAATACGAGCATGCTGCTTTCCTATTTTAGTTGCAAACTGGCAATTGTGAATCTAATTAGTGCATTCGATGTTCTATCGACAGAAGACCTTTAACATAGTTTTCTTCCAAATGTTGTAGGCTTTGAGGAAAGCACTAGCTCAACCTAAGTTTGGGAATGTGGATGTGACTTCTTATCCGATGGCACCTATTGCCATCGTCCGTTCATGCTTCTCTACGAGGTAATTTGTGATGTATGTACACATTAACTGTATTTTCTGTACGAATTTATATTGGTGATACAGAATGCATTTTTGTATTTTCTATGATATGGCTTTAATAAAAAAGAAGGATTGAGATATGGTGCATACTGCATAGATTTGAGGTTTGGAGTTTGAGTTTAGGGAGTATCATTGAATGCTCACTGGCAGTATTCTAACTTATTTATTGCCCCTAACATCCAACCAATGGATTTGTACTGGCAAGTGGCAATCCATGCCTTTTTCATTCTCTTGCATCAATACCCATACCTATACTGTCATTAAAATAAAGTTCGGATCTCTGTGATTGCATCAGCTGCATCTCTTAAAAAAGGAAAAGACCTTTGAACACAATGAGCTTGTCATGTACACATTTGCTCTACCTTTGTATCTGTGTACATTCATATGCATGCAAATAAACATGCGAACAAGTGCTTCAGTTATGTCCCTGAAATATTTTGTTTTACGTGTGTAGGAATGGAACTCCTAGGCAACCTTTACTTGTACCACTCGCTAGGGGGCGCTTGCTGTTTGATCCCACTAGAGTTCCTCCAGCATCTCTAGAGGGTTTGGAAGAATATTCTCATTGCTGGATTATTTATGTCTTTCACTTGAATACGAATCTTGATAAGCTTTGGAAGCATCCATCTGAGTCAAAGTTTAAGGCAAAGGTATGTTGTTCTACTACTCCGCTCTTTCTAAATACTGTTTGAACCAATTTCTACTCCCAAGTATTTCCCTCAACTTAGAGATTTTTATGTATGGTTGGTGGATGGATAGGTTAGAGTACCAAGTTTGAAGGGTGGAAAGATGGGAGTTTTTGCCACAAGATCGCCACATCGTCCATGTCCCATTGGGCTTACGGTAGCAAAGGTAAACTCGAATTTTGTAAGGTCATCAATGCACCCTTTCTGGTCAAAGAAAGTATGCTTGTGTTAGTTCAATATAGTCGTTTCAGTCATGTACTGAAAAGGAACAGGATTCTGAGGCGTGAATTGTTCTTCTTGTAATACTTTGGAAAAGCGGAGAGCCCGTATTTCCATAATATGCCCACCCCAAAGCTCTTCTTGGAAGCTATTGACAAACTTGTTTCCTTTTCCATTCAAATACTTGGAGAAATGTCATGCTATAGCTTGAATCATTCCAACTTTACCTCTGTGTCGTAACATGAATGTGAAAAGTTCTCGCTCAACGAATGATTGGTTACACACCACATACGCAGGCAGTATATGGTTCTTTCCATTTTGTGGTATATTTATATTCTAAATTTACGGAACTACCTCAGGTGACGGGGTACTACATTTCTGTCTTACAAAAGCTCAAGGTCTCATTGCCTGCTTGAGAGGCGGGTACAAAATGCATTTCTGAACCTCTTTGATATCTAATGGGATGTTTATGCTATTTTTTCCAAACTTAGGTTGAGGCAGTACAAGGACATATGGTTCTAGTTTCAGGCGTGGATCTGGTTGATGGAACTGTAAGTTTTGTATTGCTCCATATTTTGTTTGACTAAGTGATTTTTTGTTTCGGCACTTTGATCTTAGAAGTAATTGTGACCTCATGTTTCAGTTTTGTTAAACAGCCTGTCCTGGATGTCAAACCTTATCTACCATACAGTGACAGCATCAAAGGAGTGACAGTGCCCTCCTGGGTAAAGGTACTGTTGCCATCATTAGTCATGTCTTAGTATATTGTATCTTTTATCATCCATTTGCAACAGTGGTGAAGTGGGTGCCCGGACTGTTTCTATCATTCATTTTAAAAGTGGTAATATTTGTCTTTCAATGTTGCCAATTAGAAAAATGTACAAGAAGGAGATCACCTGGTGCTGGTCCATTGATCCTCAATGGCTCAAGGGGTAGACCTAGGCATTGTCTGCACCAAAATATTGCTCTCCGACTTGAGTCGGTATCTCATAATTGAGAGGTTGGGATTTTACTGTTGTACCATGCAAGGCCCCTGCTTAGCAAAATTTCACTCCAATTTCTGGAGTGAAATTTTGATAAGCGGTCATGATTACTACAACTAGATCCCGGATTTATACAGAAAGCTTTATGGATGTCATGGTGGGGTTATTGGTGAGTGTCTTATCTCTGGCAGATGGATTCGTACCATACAGGGATACTACTTGGAATTTTTTTCATATGATTTCTTATCCAAGATGGATCTTGATGGTCAAAATAGTCTGAAAATAGCTAGAATTTGTTCAAAAAAACCACTTAGGATAAAAGTCAAGACTAACAGGACCTTGTGATAGAAAAGAACTGCTGGGACCTAACCAACTTCAGTTTATGCTGTGGGCCTTGGCGCCAATTAGTTGTCCATAATTGCTGAGAATTCAGTGCTATATTACCTTTGTAGCTGCGCTTGTACTTGGGATCGGTTAACTATTTAATAACCATTTCCTTCAATATATATAAGCAGAATTATAAAACATTGATACATTAAATGTTTGGCAGAAAGTGAAGACCATGCTTAGACAAGTGGCACCATTCCTATATCGACGAAACATTGTACAATATTGATGCCGTGCTTACATCATTTTTCCTGGTAATTGACATATGGTTTGTGTTTGAATCATCCATTTGTCGAAGGATTTCCAGTTGTGAAGGAAAAGTGAAGGAACTGATAAGAAGATAATGTAGGAAGAATAATCTATCATCCAAATGCAGCCTTAATGTAGCATTATAGTCTGTCTCAGAATATTAACTTGTGCTATCTTTGGACAGGAGGACAATCTGTTAGCTGTTGTTTCGGTTAACTTCTCTGAGGGCTTCTCCATTGATCTTGCTGACTGTTGGACAAAACTGGTGAGATTTATTTGTTTTCCTAGTTCTTATTATTCCTTTCTTTATTTCCTTTCCCTTTTGCGATATACATTTTTTGCAAGCTGTTACGTTTAGTTGCCTTTGTGATTGTTCTGTCTTGGGTATCATTTGGCTGACCTCTCTTTTTGTGGGTATCAGGAAAATAAGTCCCTCTATGCATCCCCTGACGAATTTCAGAGCTTGATCAAGCAAGTGCTTTCATGGGATATACGATCAATGTCTCAACGGAGTCGGCCTCACAATCATCGCCTAGTAAAGATAGAAAATGTTGATGGAGTTCAAGATGATACTGTAGATTCGGTTAATTACCTAGATGAAGCAGCTTCTGACACCAGAAGTGAAGGGTTTCCTCTTTCATCTAGTCACATTATTTATCACCTAATGTTGGAAGGCCTGGATGTAGCCTACAGAATTGATTCTGGTAGCAATGTTCTTGTTGAGAAAGTCATACTCTCTTCTCATATCCCAAACAGTGGTACAAACACTGCAAGTACATGACAGGAGAAAAATGCAGGTATTTTCCTTTGTTTATGACCCATTTTGTTGCTTTATTGCTCGAAATTTTTCTTATATTTGGCAATAACTTGTTTCAGATTCCTTTCTTGGTTCATCTTATGGTTAGAAGCTTTTGTCACTGGATCTGGCTACTAAGGTTATGTTTGGAAGTCATTGATTTGTGCAGGGATTAACGGAGGGAAAGGTATCAATTGAAGGAGCAGCTCAGTTTATTTCCTCAGTTAGCCTTTCCTTCCTCTCTCTTGGTAAATCCCCAACACAACCTTAACTGTGAACTGTTGACAATTTTGCTGCCTCAATGCTACATGCTGCTTACAGCAGAAAAATTTCCCTTTATTGCATGTGACTATATAGAAGGATGGGACGAGTAGGATTCCCATCGAGTGCTGTGTTATTCTGGAAGTTTGATAGATTTTACATTTTACTTGAAGTTTGGTTTTGGTCATCAGTGACTCCCATTCTAGATCAAGAATTAGTTTACTTAAATTGCAAACATGCAAACTTGGTGGTATTCAGGGTGTGTTTGGGAGCTTATTTTTTAGCTTTTTGGATTATGACCAGAATGAGTTTTGAATTTGGGGGGAGTGTTTGGGAAAAATGTGCAAAATGCATTTTGCAAAAGTAACAAAATGGAAAATGGGAATAAAAATACAAAAATGAACTCTAGATCTCTTTTTGAGTTTTTACTCTTAAAGTACAAAATGAAAAATGAGTTCTGCTATGGGAATGTGACTCTCAAATAGTCAAAATAAAAAAATAAAGAGAATGAAAAAATAAAAAAAAGGGACTCAAAACACCTCCTCATTATCATTTCCCTGCCTGTGCTTTGAACCACTAGCGGCGGTGCTGGTGGACGAGAAGTGTCATATTTCGATGGGATTGATTAAATGGATCACTTTGACTATCTAAGATGCTTGTAGTTCCATTTCTGTTTGTGGAGTTGGTGTCGGTGTGATGTAATGAGTGATTGGGACATTAAAGCCTCTGATTGGCCGTAGTTAAACATGTGCTTGGTTAGTGGAACTTGAATGATTATGGATCTTCTCGTGTGATGATTTTATCTTCACAAAATATTATGCTCACAAAAGAAATGGATAGCCAGTGTATGACCGTACATTTCTTTTGTGATGATTACAATCAGATCAAGTTTTTACTAATGTTTGATCAATTTAATTTTTTATATGAATGATAATCATATTTGAACTTATAAAATAAATGGTTTTGATTGTTGTCGGACATGGTGGGTATCATTTTTCGTCACATGAAGGTATTATATTGAGATCTTGATTCGATTGTAAGCCTTCTATAATGAGAAAAATTTGTACAATTCAATCAAATCTGTATTGTCATACACAAGTTAAAAGAATTTTGTATAAATTTTATTAAAATTTAAATAGTGATAAATAATCAATAATATTATAAAATAATTAAAGAGAAAATTTGAAACCGTAACATTTTGTTTCTTAGATCGTACTTACAAGGTAAGAAAAATGTATACGATGACTTTTAACATTTTAATTTTTTAGATTGTTCAAGCTAACCAAAAAAAGTATATGATGTCTTGAATGTTTGAGATCTCCGAGAGTATGTAAATGGATGGATGCGGGGGAAGATGTAGTTTATTTTTTTGTAGTGTGCGTGTAGTGCGGATAAAATTATATAGTTTTGTCTGCTTAATCCTTAAAATTGTATTATTTTGATTTTATGTATTTTGATAATAATTCGTGTGATAAGTTAAAATAATGTAGTTTTGAGGACCAAACGGATAAAATTATGTTATTTTGTTCGCACTATACGTGTATTACAAAAAAATACACTACAACTCTCTAAATCTGTGGTAGGATTTTTTCTTAGTGTTTTTTATTTTTTGGTATTTTGGATTAGAACATGCTTTCAAAATATGCGTGTTAACCTCACGTGTATGGAAAGATTGTAAAAACATTGGTTGATTTCCAAAAATAAAAGGAAAATGAAAAAAATACTTATCGGATTTGTCCATGTTTGGTTTACCTTTTCCTTATTTTTAGAAGTAAAATGCACTGACTTCCCTGAAATGTTGGGGATTTCTTTTGAAGTTTCAAAAAATGTAATTATCTTTCTTATTTTTGAAATTATTAGACTGTTATATCTCGTCGTTAGTTTTCTATTAACGCCGTTAGTTTTTATTGCTAAAAGACAAAAATATCTCTCTTAAGATGCCTCCTCTTAAGATTTTTATCTTTTTTATTTAATATATTTAATTAATTTATGTGTGTATGTAAATATATATTCGATAATTATATTAACGACTATATGTGTAAAATAATTTTTAAATTTAAATTTTTAAATAAAATTAGACTTAATTTATATTTCTATTAAGTTTGTGCAAATAAATATGCATCATATATATTAATAATTATTTTTTACAAAAAATATTTTAATTTATCACTCAATGTATATTATTAAGTTTGCATTCCTTATGTACATACATATTTTTAGTCTATCTTATCAAAAAAAATTATGAATTTTAATTTATTTTATTATTTTTAATGTTTTAATTTTTTTCTATTCAAGTTTTAAATATTAAAATTAAATTAAACTTAAATTATATATTAATTAATTTTATAAAATTACTTACGCATATTATGTTTTAGTAATTATTATTTAATTTTATAAAAATAATATATTTAATTAATAAATTTCATTATTTGTTTATCCTCTGCATGTCTTTTATTTAACAAAAAATACATATACATTATAACTTATCATATGAAGAAGAAAAAAAACTCTTATGATTATATTAAAAAAAAATCATGTAACTAGAGATGACAATCTCGTCTAATTCAACTCGTCCCAATTTGTTCTCCGTCCCAAATGGATAGAGGATTTTGAGGAATTTTTCGGGAATCGGATAGGATTCGGAGATAAATCTTCAAAAAAAATGGAGAAGGGGTAGGATTCGGGGTTATATGTCTCTACCCTGATCCCCACCTCCACCCCCGCCCTACTCCTTTTCGCCCTGTGAATTTTTATCCTTTTTACATAATATGTTTGTAAGAAAGAAGATAAAATAACCATGTTTTGCAATTGGTGGAGAAATGCAACAATCTTTAATGGGCTCAATGACAAATAGTTGAGTACTTTTGTTTATTGTTGTTATGATTGAAACTTATAAAACGATATTATGTTTGTTTTAATTAGTTATTGTTATTATTTTTAAAATATTTTAAATTGTAAAAAATGAATGATTTTTGTTTAAAAGTATGTATGCTTTTATTTATTTTCTTCTGTTATTTTTTTGGGAGGAAAATGACAATTATTTTAAATTTTAAGTAATTACTAATGTAATTTTTTTATTTTTGGATCTTCTTTGGAGATCCACGTTCTGAAGGCAAAGATAATCTCCGTTCGGGGATTAGGGCGGTGATGGAGATTAGATATAGATTCGGAGATCGGAGATAGAGACAGTAGCATGACAGTAACATCCGCTCCCAATCCAATCCGTTGCCATCCTTACACGTAACTTACCTATAACACAATATTTTTATTTTTATTAAAATTTCAAATATTAATTTTTGTTGATTTTGTATAATACTTTTTATATATTATACATTTGTAATTAAAATAATTATTTGAACTTCTATATTTGGTTATATTTTTAGTTTCTATCAATTTTATCAACGGGAGATACATGTATATTGTATTTAGCTATTTTTTATTTTTGTCATTATTTGTAACTCTAATAATGATATTTGTTCCACAATGACACACTGTGTTCCTAATCCTGATAAAGCTTTCGGTACTAAATGACATGTCTATAACTGAGAAAAAATAAATTATATTGATATTATATTTGGCACGCTACTTAAACATATCTACTTATAAGAGGTTTTTTTTTTCTTAATATGATAAGTTATGATGTATATATATTTTCTATTAAAGGCAAAAAAAATAATGAGATTCATTAAATAAATATATTATTTTTATAAACTAAATAATTGTTACTACAACGTAAGATGCGTTAGTATTTATAAAATTGACAAATATAACTCAAGTTTAAATTAATTTCAGTATTTAAAGTTTAAATAGAAAAAAACTAAAAAAATAAAAAATAATAAGTTAAATAAAAAATTATAACATTTTTTTGATAATATAGACTAAAAATATAAATATACATAAAAAATACAAATTTAACAATATACATTAAGTGATAAATTAAAATATTTTTATAAAAAATAATTATTAATATATAAAATATATATTTATTTGCACAAACTTGATAAAAATATAACTTAAGTCTTATTTTATTTAAAATTTAAAATTTTAATTTAAAAAAATATTTTACACTATATACGATCATATATATGATTATTGAATATATATTAAAATGTACACATAAATAAATTAAATATATTAAAAAAGAGATAAAAAAAATTTAAAAGGGGTATTTTCGTCTTTTAGTAATAAAAATTGACAGTATTAATAGAAAACTATCGGTAAGAGTCTAATAGTTTCAAAAATAGAGGAAGTAATTATATTTTTTGAAACTTCAAGAGATTCCTGCATTTGTTAGAAACCACAGGGGAGGTCAGTGCATTTTACCCTTTAGAAAAGTAAACAAATGTTTGTTGCTCAAGATTATGGGAATCCAACCCGTTTGCTATTTTGCCAAAAACCGAATCAACTCTCTCTCTCTCCCCTCTCCCTCCCCTGTTTGTCCGTCTGTCTCTCCCTGTACATACAGTCAGAAACAAGCAGGCGTTATTCTATTGAAGAACAGCTAAATACATATATGCAGACACATTTCTGAGAGGTTGGAAAATGGATTCGCCGGGGACGGATACGAGTCGGATCACGGCGGCTCGGTCGTCGGTGATCGACTCGATCAAGGGGTGCGCGATTTCGGGGTTTCGAATTCCGAAGGAGGATCTAAGACGGAAGATTACGATGCCCCAGTACCTGCGCCTCGCCATCCGCGACGCAATCCAGTCCGAGGACGTCGCCGCCGGGAACCATCACTACGCCTCCACCGTCGCCTCCGGAGAGAAATCTCATCTGCCGGAATCCCCTTTGGTCGTGTTCATCAATTCAAAGAGCGGTGGGCGGCACGGCCCCGAGCTCAAATGGAGGCTTCAGGATTTGATGGGCGAAGAACAGGTGCCTCCCTCTCTCTTTCTCTCTCGCTATATTTATAATATATTTATTTATTTATTTACTTGTATATTCAGGAGTGTAATTTTTCTCCGCCTGCTCTTTCATATTATGTATTTAGTTGTTTGAAATGTATATAGAATATTTATTTTGGACGAAACATCATAGTTCGATTTCTATGAAAATTGTAACTGTGGATTTGACTTTCCTTTTTGGTTTGTTCATGTTAGGTTTTTGACCTGCAATTTGTGAAGCCCCATGATTTTGTTAAGTACGGATTGGGTTGCCTGGAGAAGTTAGCTGATCTTGGGGACTCATGTGCCAGAGAATCTCGTGAGAAGCTGAGAGTTGTGGTGCGCTTACTGCTAGATGAAGTGCTCATTTTATTGTATATGTAACAGTTAATTTAGTTATACTGCTATACTTTTTTAGTTCTCTTTTTCCTTGGACTGCAAAACAATTATTGTGAAGAGATATGGAATGGGTCAATGGTTTTGTTTGGCAGGTGGCAGGAGGTGATGGTACGGTTGGCTGGGTCTTGGGAAGCCTTGGAGAGCTTCACAAACAAGGGCGGGAACCAGTTCCTCCAACAGCAATTATTCCTCTTGGTACAGGAAACGACTTATCTAGGAGTTTTGGTTGGGTAAACCTTTTTGTTTGTGGCAACTTGCCAGTTTTTTACTGCTGCTGTGGCTTGTTGAGTACTGCCTTATTTTATTTTCTATATTTTGTTTTGCAGGGTGGCTCATTTCCTTTCAACTGGAAATCAGCAATGAAAAGTAGTCTTGACCGGGCTAGTACAAATCCAATTTGCCGTCTAGATAGGTGAGTTCTTTCTTTGATACAAATCACTTATGTTCTATTTTAAGTGGTTGCATTTTCTTATTTTTTATATTTTGATGGTTCCGGTAAATGTGATGTTAATACCATTACTCTCTTTGAGAAAGTTTTCAAATATTGCTTCAGAGGTTGTTTGTTTTCAACCGTGTTTCTTGTGCAGATATTCCAAGTCTTAAGTGGTTTACAATATTTCATAGGCAAAAATCTACCTGTGATATAAAAATAATTCAATTACATTTGTCCAGAGCAGAAAATCCTATGGCTCTGCGTCTCCGATACCCTCTTGATCCAGCTCAAATGACAGAAGCAGGTAGGTCGGAACCAATAGATAGTAAGGTTTCAAAGTTAAGTGCACATAGCACACAATGCAGGTGGAAAGCAAAGTCAGAACTTGTATGAAAATAGCTCTTACATAAGGGCTAACCTTGTCTAAATCAGTTAGAGAAAACTCCACGGAACTAAATTTGCATCCAAAAAGAGTTACTCAATAACTCCAAAGATGTTAGAGATTCTACTAATCAGTAAATAAGTTTTCTACCTAAGTCTTCTCGTTACCATTTTCAGGTTCAATACTTTTGGGATAGATTGACGTTTATTTCAACTTTTATGGTCAACTAAGGTTTTGGTGTATGTTCTTAGAAAATTTGTATTCTCATTTTGAATTTTGTTATGGCTCTCTGAAGGAAGCATCGTAACATATATGTTCTTTGAATATCAACTTATAGTTGCATGCCTAGTTCTTATCTAGACTTTGTACTTGCATACTTGTATATTATCTTTTGTTTCTGTTTGACATTTTTCATGTACGTAGAAGTTCTATGAACGTATGACTTTGTTTTCTGCCAGTTGGAATGTGTCGATATCAATGCCAAATGGGGAAGTTGTGGCTCCACCCCACTCTCTGAAGCCCGTGGAAGAGTGCTGCTTTGATCAGGTGGCAATTTTAGCTATTTTAAAGGCATCTTATTTAGAAGTTGGCTACTTTTCCAGGATTATCTTTATTTTCAGCATCATCCCGAATATGTGAATTGTAGAACAGAGTTCTATCATTCTTTGGATCTTTCGTTGATACCTATTAATGTCTATCGCTATTTTGTGTGCGTTGGTTTTTGGTTCACTTTTTTACTTTACATCAGTTAAACCTTGTTATTTCATTATATTCCTAGCAAATTGCTTGTTGCCTTCTGTGAAATTTCTTTTTGCTTACTCTTTGTGGGACTACTAAAGAATGATGACTCAATCAAGATGCAGTCTAGAACATAGTTGTTAGAATTGCACGATTCACGTTGATTCGTGGTTAAGGATTCATGTAAAACGAAACGAATCTATAGGTGAATCAAGATTTGCACAAAATCGATGATGATCTGTAAGGTCTACAGTTAGGCGAATATGAAACCACTTTTACTTCTATTTTTTTATTTGGGAGAGAAAGCAAGAATATAACTTCATGGTAAGTTTGAAAAATTGTATCCCGGAATCCCATACAAATTTTTCATTAATTTTAAGATGATTAGAATACTTATTCTTATTTGGAGCATGTTGTTAACCCTTTTTTTCTCTCGTTTTGCTCAAACATTGAAAGAATCATTCTAGATATGTTTATTACCAGTTTAAGGTTACGATGCTTCATCCTCATGAATTATATATTATTGTTTGGTGAAATGTTTACAGTTTATTATCATATAAGTCAATAGATGTGCTTAATATCTTTAAAATGTTATTATTTTTAGTTTGCTAGACTATAATTATACAAGTAGTTGTAAATGTTACTGAGTATAATATCCTACATGAAAGCAAATTTTGACAAAGCGATCTATTGATTTAGAGTATGTAAATGCCTTCCATCTTTATGGAAATCATTGTCAATCTAAGATATTGCCTTGTACAACAATAACCATTTTCGGATATGTGCAGGTATATTTATTATCTATGTAAAGGTATATACATATATGCATTAATTATTTTCAATTACGAAACTTGATCGCTTACGCAGGGATTGGAATTTGAAGGGGAGTTGCCTGAGAAAATGGGTTGCTATGAAGGAGTGTTTTATAACTATTTCAGTGTAGGTAGGCTATTTTTCGCCTTGACCTATCCACTTGATTCTGTATTTCACCTTTTACTTTTTTACTACATAAAATTTGTTGTATCAAACTCGAGTCTTTGAGCTTACATTGGTTATTGAATTTTAGCGTCAAACGTTTAAAAGTGGAACCCTAACTTCCAATTCATATGGGGTTGATAAATTTGGGACTCTTAAAGCTCCAATCGACAAATAGTAACTTTTTTTGTTCAGTGTGTCAATGTATGCATTTTTAAAGCTTTAAATGCAACCTCTTGTTCACTTTCTTGTGATTAATTTGTAATTCCTGATTTTTGTTTTATTTGTACCTTAACCTTACTGTGATTTACATTTGGATTCAGGAATGGATGCACAAGTTGCCTATGGCTTTCACAATTTACGCAATGAGAAGCCTTACCTTGCACAAGGTCCTATTTCCAACAAGGTCCGGAAGTAATACTCTCTTTGGTTGGTTACTAATGCCTCTATAGCGATTTCTATAGTCCCTACTTTCTTACAAAAGTTATGTTTCGACTTGATAGGACCGTTCAAGTAGGTAACCTGCAGAGTATGTTATCTGTGGATGATATAGTTTTAGACTTTTAGTTTGCAAAAGCAAGACTGTTATATCCAACGCGTAGGCACATGATAACAACATAGTTACCGAGGTGGAATGAAATTTCAAAGATGCCCTGGTTGTGATTTTGAGGGAGTGCCTTAGGCCTTGTTCAGTTGTTGGGAAAGGAAAGGAAAGTGTCAAAATATCTAACTTTCCTGTATTTTTTGTGTTCAATTAGGATGAAAGTTGTGGAACCGACGTCTCTAATTTTTCCACTAGGATTAGTTTTTCCTTGAAACGTGGCCTGCAAAAGACACAAGATTTTGAAAGAATCTCACTTTTGCTCTAGTTTTGCATAATTAAACTACTAGTTTTCAACTATCTCATAAGGTTTTTTTTTTATTAAATGAACACGTGAAGGAATATATGTTCCCTTTTCCGTTACTTCACTTTACTAGAATTTTCTTGGGAATAATTTTCCTACACACTAATTTCTTGACAAATGAATGAAGTCTTAAGAGGGTCAATGGAAACAATGAAGTTCCTATTAATGTTTAGTTGATGTTGTTCTTCTTGTCTAGGATTTCAATATCCAATTTTGTCTTGCAAGGTTTCTTTTGGTTCATTCTCTATATGTTGGGGATGTAGACAATTAACAAATCAACATGGTATAAAAGCATGTGGTAGAATATGTTTTCAAAACACTATGTAACACTGATAACTATAGTAAGCATGTGTTTGGATTTCTTATGGAGGAGAGTTGGCCACACGCCAAGGGCCCATGATTGACTGTATAATCATAAAGTTACCCCCTCCACTAATAGCTTAAGTGTTGAAATACGTTCATGGTTAAACCATCTTCCATTTGTATTTCAGCAATTACTTTTCTTTGTTCACTTGGAATCTTGGATATATTGCAATTTTTCTGGACTTACTGAAACTTTACTGCTCTAAGTTTGTTAGATCTCTCTGTAATACCTTAAGCATTTAGATAAGTTCATTGTTGATGATGGTCCATTTGTATTTCTGCAGTTGCTTTGCTTTGTTCTCTTTGATATTTGCAATTTTGGATTCATTGCCTTTTTTTCTGGACTTGCTGAATTTTTTCTGCTCTACTCCACATTTATTAAATTTGGAAGCAACTTGGGTAGTGTTTTATTATCATTAACCCTTGTGACATGTCACGTTCCTAGGATTAGTAAGTACGTGTACAGCTTACATATACAAGTTCTGAAGCGATCCTTTTACTTTCACAGTTGATCTACTCTGGCTACAGTTGTAAACAAGGATGGTTCTTCACACCATGCATGAGTGATCCTAGTTTAAGGTTAGACAGAGTTTGTCAATGTTGATTACCTCAGTTATACTATGTTATTTGCATTCTTAGTTGTCACTCGTCATCTGCTGTATGATACTATGATTTATAATTTACTAAGAATCATTCTCTTATTTTGTTTAGTTTGTGTCATGTTTTTAGTTTTATCAAGCAGTACACTGGGAAAGCATCTGTTCCTTGCATGCTTTTTCCCCAAGCATGAAGCATATCCATCGAACTACGTTTTTCTTCCTTTTTTGGTTTCGTCAAAGAAGAAATTGACCGTAAGCTAACATTATGAATGCACAACTAGAATAGGGACACGCTAATGTTCGAATACAAACTCAAAACATACCATGGATTTTTTAATTGCTATAACTACTGGATTTTGGAATTAAAATTGACCAATCAAGGCAAAATTTCAATCTGATGAAAGCTGTGGTAGATGCCCCCGTCAATTTCTCTATGGGACGGGGATTAATCTGAAGCCCAATTTTGTGTAAGTTGAACTGACACTTTACTCTTTCAGTGTATCCACCCCATATTAATCATGTGATTTCTATTGTTTCTTAGGTAACTATGCTTTTATGCTCATTCGATATATAGTTCAGTTTAGACTACGTACAGTCTTACACTACTTGGTCAACTGTGTTTGCCCTCTTATTTACAGGAGTTATTACGTTTATTCTCTTACACATAATTTCCGGATATAAGTGTTAAAAGAATCCAAACATACTTTGGGTTTATATGTCATCTTGTTGGGAGGAAAAGTATCTTATGTTCTATCCAGCTGGAGACCTCCATTAATTTATGTGCTACCACTTGCTCCAAAAGTTAATTTTATCCATACAACATCCGACGGAGAAAACCTCGGTTCATTTGCTGTCCGGTCAGCAGCCTGAAACCATTCCCATTAGACATGGGTTACTTTGGTTTTATGAAAGCTTCTCAAGCAGCACCTAACTACTCAATATAACTCTCGTATTCCATGTCGGTTCCACGAGCCCATGTATCATGTTGGCTAGAGTTAGGGAATCCATGTCAATGTTTGCAGATTACTAATTTCCTTTACCTTGTTATTGCTTGCATACATTCTCAGCAACTTAATTTTGGCAGGGGGCTCAAGAACATTGTACGGATGTCCATTAAGAAGGTGAACAGCTCAGAATGGGAACAAGTTTCAATTCCATCAAGGTTGGACTTCAGTAGGTTTCAGTTTCACTGTTTTTGCAATAATTATGAGTATATTCATACTCCTGGTTCGTAACCAAGTTTTCCTTTTTTTGGCTTGTGACAAGCTATGTAGTATAGACACGAACACAAACACAGGCACATGACATGGCAATTCTAAAAAAATGGGGACACAGACAAAACATAGGACACGACATTTTTTTAAATGTTTTGTTCAGTTATGTGTATTTACATTGTGTCCACCTATGTAGCGCGGATGCGGACACAAATACGGACATGGATGCGGATACGGATACGAACACGGACATGGGACATGGGATTTTTGAAACAATGAGGACATGGACACGACGGGGACACGTTAATTTTTTTTACATATAATATAGATGTACATACGTTCATAGTATATAATGATTAATGAATGAGCATTAATACTACTCAAACAAAACAACAACACAATCAATACAAATCAAAGAGATGGATTGGATGAATGTATTATGTTTGAGATGATTAAATACATTGAAGAAAAAAATATATATATCTGGATTTAAGAAGCCAGTACCTCTTCTTGTGTGTATTATATATAATCACTATACACATATGTATACGCATTATACACAAATTATATATTTATATATACTGTAATACTGTCTATTGACACGCGCGCACACACCACACACACGTATATGGGGAAAGACTATGGACCAATACTTTTTAGACCAATATTAGACCAACATCTAAACTATTCATTCCTCATTAAATTTTAATGATTTGAACCGTTCAATGTGTTCAAAACATGTTTTTAAGGGTACCCGCGAGAAATCAATTCAAAATATTACTGGAAATGGCTTGATCCAAACAGTGATTCATAAAATAATTCCTGTTAACATTTTGAAGCACTACTTAGATCAAGTTATTTCCAGTAATATTTTGAGCTGATTTCTCGCGGGTATCCTTAAAAACATGTTTTAAACACATTGAACGATTTGGATCATTAAAATTTAATAAGAATTGTTTAGATGTTGGTTTAATATTGGTCTAAAAAAGTGTTGGTCTATGGAGCCAACCCCATACACACACTCACACACACATGTATATATTAGAGAACGACGTACCACTGTACCACCAGAGATCGCTGTGGAGATTGATGGAAGATGAAACGTAGATTTGTTTGGGTACTATAGGGTTTTAGGAGTTTTAACCCATATATTATGTAATAACATATTTAACCTCAAAAAATTTTAAAAAATAACAAATCTACCCCAGCCGTGTCGTAATCCGTGTCCCCGCTATGTCCCCTTCAAAAACTGTTTAAATTAATTGGACACACCAAATGTGTCCCCGACATGTTGGTGTTCCTGGAGTATTCGACACGGTTATGGGGACCTTCAATGAGTGTCCGTGTTACATAGGTGTCCACTAAATATTTTTGTTAAGGCTTCTATCGAATACGTTATTGAACCAACTTGTACGTCTATTTATGTAAAAAAATATTCGATATTATACTTTTGGCCCCAAACTTTTGAAATTATAAATATTTACTTCTGAAAAAACTATGAAAATTTTACCAAAGCCACCTCGTCGTGTCCCCATGTGTTCTTGTCGTGTGCCAAGTGTTTCTCACTTTGGAAAATAATAAAATCTAATGGACCCCCCGTGCGGTGTGTCGCTAAGTGTCCGACACGGATACAGTGACCCCTAGGGGTGTCTGTGTTTTGTAGGTGACAAGATTTAAAAATTAGTCTTTAAATTGGATTGTTTTATGATTTTATCTGAGTATGTCTTATCTGGGCCTTTTCCCAAAAGTTACATTAATTGTAATGACTATCATGCATTTAGCTGATGATGAATTCATTTCTTTATTCTTGTTTCATATTTTCTTTAAAAGAATTTGCTCGTCATTAGTTCCTTTTTCTCCAGTGTCAGGTCACTAGTTGCTTTAAATCTCAATAACTATGCAAGTGGAAGAAACCCATGGGGCAATCTGAAGCCCAATTATTTGGAGAAGGTATCATTTATTGGCCACCTAAAATGCCATAGCTATCAGCCTTTTTGATGCATCATGGTTGCTGTTTTGGTAGGCCTTGTCAAAGTCATTTAAACTTGCTTGCAGCTATGCAGATGTACATAAGTAAACCATTGTCAGACTCTTCATGTGGAGAGTGCAATGTGTTGAGTTGACATAAAATGCTGCATTTAAACCTACCAAAAACACATTTGAGAAGATTAATGAGCTGAAGTTTTGGCATGACTGAGCAAACGGTGGTGATGATAGGCAAAGCTACTATTAGCTTATTAACCACCAACTCATCCAAAATCTTAATCTGTTAGAGAGGGTAATTCTATTATTTTATACATGCGCCCTTAGGTGTAGCCAAGCTCTCCTCCATAAGCGTAAACATGTGTAAATATTTGTTATTTAATGACTGGGTAGGCGGTGAGATTCGAACACAGGATCTATTGTTCGCTCTTATACCATCTTAGATTGTTAACCATCAACTCCTCTAAAAGCTTATGCCATTAGAAAGAAGGCAACTTTGTTACTTATATTCTCATCGTTGATTGTTAACTTGAACTGTGAGTTTTTTTTGTTTGTGGTTCCAGTTCGAAGGAGTTTCCACAATTTATAATTGTGACACAAGGCTTAGTTTGGCCTCACAGATCTGTTTGGCTTGGGAAGATTTGGTTATGCATTTTGACCTGATTTAATGTAGATATCTTATTCTGTTAATCATCTTTGTTCAATATTTGGTATGATGAGTAGTAACTTTCGAATAACTTGAACACCATTGTTACTAGCTCACTGCAGAATGGGTGGGGTATCTGTCGGTGCCGAATGGGGGTCAGAGTTATCATTACTACATAGTGATTGCAGAGTACAGATATGCTTCCGAACCACTATATATTTCGAAATTTACTTCTAGATTTTTGGTCGGATTCTTTTGTGGTTAGAATGCTTCAAACATTTGTCCATTCTCTTCTGATTCTTTCTATTCGATCCTTTTACGCCGCATGTGCGGCTTTGCTTCACGCCTTTTAGTATTGAATCAACAGAATCCCTTCATTGTTATTTTATATAGATGATAATATGTGGTACGAACTTCTAATGCTTGCTAGATTTATCTTGTGAGACGCCATGTTGAATCTTAATGTAAGAGTGTTGTGACAGAAATTGTTTGTTTGCTTCCAGAGAGGCTTTGTTGAGGCTCGTGTTGATGATGGCCTTCTAGAAATTTTTGGCCTAAAACAAGGATGGCATGCTTCGTTTGTTATGACTGAGCTTATTTCTGCCAAACACATTGCCCAGGTACAGCAAGTGGAAAGTCTGTTTACATTCACAAACAAGCAGTTTGCACACTTAAGTCCACAATTGTATTAATTTCTGAAGAATAGGGCACTCATGCCACATGTCTATCATATTCATGGTGTTTCATTGGGTCATCAGTTTATTACCGATCCTTATACAAGTGAAACTGTTAAAATGAAAAGAGTTAGATGTAAGGATGCAATCTATGAGCTCATTATCTTCTTTCTTCTGCATCCCCACTTCTGAATTATGACTTAACAAGCAGGTATTCCATATGCCTTTGTAAAAGGACAGTAGAGTGTGTTCTTAACTGAACTTCAGCATGAGCTTTTGGCCAAATTATCAGAAGTTGGATGATTGTGATCCTTAACCCAAAAACCTTATATCCACAATGAAGATGTTATAGCTGCTTGTGTATTTTTTTGTTTTGGTAAAAGACGAAGGTATATTACACTTGACAATCAGGGGAAAAAGTTAATCAAAGAACTGTAATTTCGATGGTAACTGTCCCGTTTATAGATTTCAAAGCAACTCTAGTAAGCACTCAGCAGTTGATCGAGGAATTTGATGCCTCTTTACTTTTGCCATCAATGGACGATTTGACTAAACCGGGTCACTGATTCAAAAATCAAATCCTCCCCTACCAAAGTTACACCATAGTCTTACCCGGGATGCAGAGCATGAGTCCAAGTTTTTCACTATTACATGTAGAAGGCATAAATTTGTATTGGTATTTGGTCCTTGTGATTCTCTTTTGTCCTAATTCATGTTTGGACTAGTTTGCTTCTATTCAAGGTAAACTAGTGGTTGAATGTTAACGAACTCCATGGGCATTTGTAGGCTGCAGTAATACGGATGGAATTTAGAGGTGGAGATTGGAGAGAAGCTTATATGCAGATGGATGGGGAGCCTTGGAAACAGCCAATGGACAAGGATTACTCCACATTTCTTGAAATTAAGAGGGTGCCATTTAAGTCGGTTATGATCCACGGGGAGTGATTTTTGTCTACTTTCTCGCAATCCGGTGGAGAGTTGTTTAGCATCAGCGTAAATCAATTGATCTTTCGGCGGCCTCTAACTTATTGCTTGTGTGATTCTAACTATTAGCACCAGTGATTATTCGCCAATTCATTGTGAATAAATTGGTTATCAAGAAATTCAACTCACAAGTTTTTGTAAGTGGATTACCGATGTCACGGTCTTATGTTTTCTCGTGGGGAAAGTATATTGGTTGAGGGAGATAGATCTGGTACCTCATGGTTTCATATACTAGGTACCTGGGATTATCTGACATGGTAAATCAAGCCAAATTTGGCCTTCTTCTGTATGTATAAAGACCATTTGATCTTTGTGGAAAAAGTGTGATATGTTGGCATTGGTTTAACAAGGCCCTCTTGTAGATCTCTTTCAGGCCTTTGTTGTTGTTTGTCTACCGGGTAGGAAGCAAGTGGCCATGAATTTGGGTATGATTGATGGTCTCGATTCTCGAAGATGTATAAAGATTTTCGATCATCAAAGTGGATTTGAAAAGAAACCTAAAATTTCAGCAAAATTGGATGGTCCAAATCTGAAAGGGACTTGAAGAGTAGAAGCTCTGTTTTTTGATGGCTGAGTTATTCAATCTGTTTTGGCATTACTTCTAACTTAATACGGACTAGTTCTTGGGATACTAATTCTATTGTCTACTTGCGGGGTATTAATTAAAGTCAAGACAATATTTTGTCATGTATAGACTGACGTTAAAGAGGTTTTGAACCTGAGACTTAAAAGAGAACATATCTCTAAATCTTAAGTCTTAATTTGGGCCAATCATTTGAGGTTAAGCTCTGTTTTTATACATATGACTTCCAAGAGATTAGTTTTTGGAAGGAGCATGGTAGTAAAGAGATTAGTTTTGAAAATTTCAAGATTAGTTGAGGTGATTATATAATAGTTTGAAGTCTGAACACTCACAGTCGGTAAAAAAACAAAACCTCCAACTAAATGTAGCAAAAGTATTTAGATCATATTTTTTAAAAAAATTTAATCAAGAAAAGTAATTAATTTAATATTTTTGTTACATTTAGAAATCTTATACATGCATGAAATATTTGCTGGTTACACGGGAAGAATATCCGATTGTCCTTCATGTGTACGTTAGGTGATTGGTGGAACTTACTAGTGGAACCCACTTCACTCTCACCTCCACGATCCCCGTGAGAAGCAATCAATATTTACTAAAAGCATTCACTCAACCTCCCATATTTTTCGGATTTGGTGGAGCTATAGTACATTTTCCTGTAGTGCATGTGTAGTGCGGACAAAACGACATAATTTTATCCGTTTTCTCCTTAAAATTACATAATTTTAATTCCTATGTATTTTGATAATAATTTACATGATAAGATAAAACGATGTGTTTGGAGTAGACATGCACTACAGGAAAATGCACTTCAGCTCCCCTGAATCCATATTTTTCTCCCTCCTCTATTTAAAAAGTGAGAATATCCACACTAATCTTTTTATTTTTTGCACCAGATTAAGAAGAAAATTTTATTTTTTTATTTTAAAGAGTCATATATTTTTAATGTCTCCTGCATCAAATTTTCTATTTTATTAAAATATTTTTTTCCCTTTCATATTCAATTCAAATGTTTTTTATTTTTTAAAATTATTTTTACTTTGTAACGACTACATCCCAACGGCTATATTTGTAATGGTCATATATTTTGTTTAGTATAAATAAGACTATTTGTACCAAATCTTTCTTTCAATTTATCTTTTTATATTCGATATGGATCTTCAATATCTAGATGATTTGATTCTTAATGACTCTGACTCCGACGATGAGTTGAAAATTGTAACAGTAGCTACTATGGAAGCCGAGAGTTCATCAAGATCACAATGGAGTTCTACTGAACGTCGCAATTTTATCCAACGCAATCATTTGGGAGGACACGAAAGGCTATTTATTGACTATTTTGCAGATCCTGCAATATTTCTGCTTAAGATATTTCGAAAAAAATTTCGAATGAGTCGATCTCTTTTTTTACGTATCCACTCAGAGGTGGTAGCTCATGAACCATATTTTATCTAGAAAAGAAAGTGCTGGAGTGCTTGGATTATCTTCTCTTTCAAAAATGACTACGGCACTTTGATTGCTTGCTTATGGAGTTGCGACGGATTCTGTTGACGAATACTTAAGCGTTGGAGAAAGCACCGCACTAAAAAGCCTCAAAATATTTGTCAAAGCGGTGATTGTAATTTTTTCAGATGAGACGTACTTGCGATCACCTAACACGAATGATATTGTTTAGATTGCTAGCTATTGGCAAAAGTCATGGCTTCCTGGGATGTTGGGAAGCATTGATTGTATGCATTGGACGTGAAAGAATTGCCTAACCACGTGGAAAGGTATGTATACAGGTCACGCTCTTAAACTGACTATTATTTTAGAGGAGATGGGGGCCCTGTAGTGAGGGGCTCACTACATGGGAGTAGTGAACCCATCTGGCCGTCCGTTTCGACAATGAACGGTTTAGATTTAAATCAATATTTATTAATTATTTTTACAAATAAATATTAAT
>JABCMJ010020154.1:0-13645 GCA_014822125.1 Arbutus unedo | reverse complement strand
TTGTACTTTTCATTAGTTTTCCATTTAAATAAATGGATTGTTACCATTTATTAAGCATGTGATCCACCAAACTACTGGGACCCATCTTCTAGACAAGTCTATGCTACCAGGATTAGCCTTACCTGGATTCTTTCTGCAAGAATGTCAAGGCCATAGATTTCCGCAGCTTGGGCACTTGCAACTGCTCCACAATCTCTCAGGCCATCAGCAGCTACAATCTGTTCAAACATCAAGTATTTACAAGAATGTCTTCCAACATGTTTAAGCCTAACAAAGACTCCATCCAGCCCACAATGTCGGCACTTGGCCGTTTTGGGACTTTTTTTGACATACAATTAATGCTCTTAAATTCCAGTTGAAAAGCATTTATTCCCAATGTTACAATTCCTTACCCAATTTTATCTATGTTCGTAACCATGTATGAGGGTAATTTTCAAACATGTACAAACGTTTGCTTTGGCTTTTCAAAGAAGACCTACATTGTGGAACATCCTCAAATTAAAGGACTAATATAAAGGGATGGAGGGAGTAATATAATGGACTAATATAAAGGGATGTACAAACAGTTATTGGAAACAATAGGCTCCATAAATTACCTGAGCAGCTCCAGCTGTATCATCTGCATTAACTTTTACAACACCTAACTTATTTAATGTCATCTCACAATGAGCAAGTGCCTGCAAGAAAGAACATTTTTTATATTTTCTTGTTCTATCTTGAGATATGAGCAAAACGACGCCAACTAAGTGATCCTTGGGAAATTTTAACATTAGAAACTGAATCTGCCTAATAAGCTTAGCCTAAATGTTATGTGCATTGTAAGGATTTGGATAAATTAATCTACCAGCATAGTTTCTACCTGTGTTACCCAGAACCACTAATACCCTTCCAATTACGTTTCGAAGGCACATTCCAGAAATTGGCACACTTTACACTTGTGTTGCAAATGGTGCATTTGGTGATCCAAGTTCCAACGTTTTTCCTACATATATCCTAAACATTTTCCATACGATAACAAGAAGTAAAATAAAGTAATGAACTACAAATCTAGAGCATGGAGCTTTAGCAAGACAAAGGTAACAAAAAGATCTTACTATTGCTTCTAGAATATGCTTTACATATCTTAAAGACACATCGTGATTTATAAGATCTTCCTCTCTAGAGATAACAGCAACCTGAATTTATAACTATAGAAAACTACGCTTACAGTGCCACAATAAAGGGGTCTCTGATGTACCACAACCAAAACGTAAGTATTTATGTAACATAATTTTTCAACTAACAAGTATCTAAAGCCTCTGATGATCCATAGCTTCTATTGATCATATGTGTACCACATTCTTTTCCAAACCCTTAAGATGCTTGATAAACTAGTTTAGCAACCTAACTTTTACACAATAATTAGTGGTCATACATCAAGCCGCCTTACAGGGTGGCAACATGATGATGAGCACCCACAGCTTCTCCTATAGAACAGACCACATAGTACATGTGGGGTGTTGATTATGTGTACCACACTCTTTTCCTAACCCTTAAGATGCTTGATAAACTAGTTTAGCTACCTAACTTTTACACAATAATTAGTGGTCATACATCAAGCCGCCTTACAGGGTGGCAACATAATGATGAGCACCCACAGCTTCTCCTATAGAACAGACCACATAGTACATGTGGGATGTTGATTTATGGGACTCCCCCCACGAGTCCTGTTGGAGCTGAAAGGGGTTGACCTGGATGTCCTCCACCAGATACACTGATCTAAAGTCCTGTTTGCAAAAAGAATAACCAATCAGAGAGACCCAACAAGTGGTAGGAATGACCTCCGACGGCTAAATTAGCAACTATAAGAGGGTAAGCTCGTACAAAAAGTGTCCTACCAAGTGAGTATGAATGCTAAAACAAGTACATTAGGTATTGCTAACAGTGGTATGAAAGTGACTAAGAATATTTTACTAATCAACCTTTCAAGTCATCGACCCCTTGGTTGGTGGATACTCACCATTATTTATGGGGATCAGTTGAGTGTCTTGATGAATGTACTCGAGTGCTTTTTCTGCATTTGTCATCCTTGATCATGGGTTGATTTGACGCATCATAGGACTGATCAGTGGGTTTGTGTTGGTCGGCAAAGCCGAACAGGATGTTCTCTGGTTCAACAGGGTGTCATCCGAGATTCGTCATTAGAAGACGATTGGCACAAAGTGGTTGGCTTATAAGCAAGGTATCGACCGAGAGATACATACACTGCGGGCACTACTTATCCGACAAGATCGCTCCGAGATGACAAAATGTGCTCACTGGTGCTCGGACTTTACCCAATGGGTCATGACATTAATTAACCACCCGCAATTGCCCCTTAGCTTACTCCTGTTCAGTCTACTTATCATTATGATTTGAGTGGCAGTAAGATAATCAGCCAAGGAGGTGAGTTGGTGGCTTTCTTTCTTACGTTATCTGCGTGCTAATGATTGCTCCTCTGCATTTAATGCAGCGTGCTCCTTGGCGTCTTTTTTTCGGTTTTCTCGAAAATTGGTTTTTTGAATCCCTCTCAAATGCCCCTATAACAGTTAGATAAGGCCAAAAGTCTTTATTTTACCTGTTCTAAGTAGTCCAAAGAGTTTGTTCTTACTTGTTTGTTCACTATGTTTTGCAAAGTCCGATTTCTTGCAAACTCTTTCATGACGGCTTCTTTATGGAGAATGTTTTTAGCAAATAATTACAACAGGATTAGGAGTCCACATGATTCCCGAAAGCGTAGGGGTTCGTATTTTAACAAAGGACGAACATCTAGTTGCTAATGCAGGTCGTAATTCTTCCTACTTTCCATTGACGGCTGTGGTAGAGGGTTGCGTTAGGTTCCCTCTTAACAACCTATTTCTTGAGGCTCTTTGCTTTTGGAGCATTACCCTTTTTCCAAGGTACCTACTGGGTGATGTCCGGGGTAGTGGCGTTCAACGCCCTCCTCGAAACCATTATGGGGTTGGTCGTCGTCCGTTAGTGCTACTCCCTCAAGCGTGCCACCTCAAAAGGCTGGCAAGGCAGAGGGCGTGTGAAAACCCCAAACGTACCATCTCCATACCCGAAGTGGCGGGCATAATTTGGTCCAGGCCCTTCCATCCTCAGCCAAGTGTATGGACCCTATTTTGATTGAAGCGTCCAGGGAATGGGAGTTTTTGATCGGCAGCCAGGCGGCCGAGCGTCTTCCTCGTGTTGAGAGGGCTCTCAATATGATTCCCTCCATTCTACTCTTATTTTTATGCATTTCTCAAATGCTTTCATACTGATCTAATTCTTTTCTTCTCAAGTAGGGCAGCTATGTGGAGTTTGGTTAGCACAGAACCTACTGTGATAGCTGACGTTACCCAAGTTTTAGCCTTCCAAGGTCCGCCGAGCAAAGGAGCTATGGTCGGGCTACGCATGTACTGTTGAACTATTATCCCTTTGTTTGGACCTTCACCGCTGTTGAGGGTCTCCCTTCTGACAACGAAGGAAATTTGGATCCCTATTTAGCCCTACTGTCTTCAACTTGATCTCACGTTGTACGAGGAGCCTGCGTCAT
The DNA here is from genome assembly GCA_014822125.1 of Arbutus unedo. Lineage (NCBI taxonomy): Eukaryota > Viridiplantae > Streptophyta > Magnoliopsida > Ericales > Ericaceae > Arbutus > Arbutus unedo. The sequence goes on along the minus strand of JABCMJ010020154.1, from coordinate 10,086 downwards.
CAAACTTGTCATCGTACTCCTCTTTGGAACCCTCTAATTTGTCCAAGCCCACTGCCATCAACCCTGAGCAAGAGAGGGAAGCCACCAACCCTGAGCAGGAAGAGGGAAGCCACCGATCTTGAGAAGGAGAAGGAAGTGGTGGAAGTTTCTTCTGGCGAGCCCACCAAGGATCCTCTAGCATCACCGGAATCTGTTGGCTACACTCCCTCTTCTGAACGGATGGATGACGCTTTAGCCTATGTCTTGGAGGATCCACCGGTGGAAAAGGGCATAGTAAATCTCCAAGATGATTTGGGGCGTCAGAGGAGGTTGTTGCGCATTGATGTTGACAGCAATGGATTGATACCTCAGCATGGACCCGAGGGGACCGCTGCTCCTATTGCTGCTATAGTCCTGAATGTTGCCTCTACTACCCCTGTTGAATCTCACATGCCCTCCAAACTAAAGAGGTTGGGGGAGATTTGTTTGCAGAGGATGTCCTGCTGACGGGTGGGGAGGATTCCTCTCTTTACCCCTTTCCCAACTCCCTTTTTAACTTCAACTAGGGACCCTTGGCCAAGAAGCCACGACTCCCTTTCTTCTCCATCCAACCAGGCCGGACTGCTTCAGCAGGTTGATCCATCTTAACTTATCGGCCCTTCTCCTTAGGTCAACCCATCTCATCTGGCCAACATGACTCATCTGGTCGGTCCATCTCAACAGGTCAGCGGTGATGATTTGGTTATACGTCATCTCGCTAGCGAACACCCCATCATTCTTAGTAGCTCGGTCTTTGAGCATCCTAAGATCGCCCCAATCGTTTTTTATGGTCTCCACTTGAAAAGGGATACGAAGGCAATTGAGAAGATGAAGACGATTGTCACGTTTGATCAGTTGTACTATTACTGCCACATGGTAATCTTCTTTCCCTTGTGAATTTTTTTGAATCTTTGCAATATATACTTGCAAATGAGCTTCAATTTGTTTGCAAGCCTCGGCTGGGGATTTTGTGCTTGTTAACCGCCTCGCTGAGGCATATCGCGAGACTGTCGAAGCCCTTCAATATTCGAAGGTGGCTCGGGACGAGGCGGAGGCCCTGGAGGAGAATGAGAAAGAGAAGGCTCTGGAGGCCGAGCTATCCGCAACAAAGGGGTTGCCCAAAGCTCAAAAATCATTTGATTCGGAGAAGGCTTTATTGGGGAGGGCCAAGGCTGAGCTAGAGGTTGAGAAGGTCCAGCTTGGTGGTGACTTGGAAGGTGCCATCTCCAAAGTTTCTAAGGTTGAGGAGAACTTAAGCTTTTTGAATCGCTAAAGCAGAAGATTGCCGAGCGCGATTCTACCACAGCAAGGTCTTCGGCTCGTCTTCACCGTGAGGTCAACCTCTCCCATAAGCTTCAAAAGATAGTTCATTCTATGGAGATCAAGTTGAAGGACGTTCTTGCCTGCCAACAGATGGCGCTTACTGCTCCTCAGCCGCTTCCGAAGGGGATTCCTAACTAGGTTGTCCAGCCGGACTTTGATGATGATGATGATACGTCTTAAGTTTAGGCAGAATGCCCTTTTCCCTTCCGTTGTTTTTCTTCTTCGTTTCCCTTCTTTCTTTCTTTTTTTGTAAAACAATAAAATGAGGGGCTTAATGATATAAATATGTTTGGCGTCAATTCATGCAAATGTGACATTTTCTTTCCATATCTTATTGCAATGCTGCTCTATTTCCCTTATTTGTTACTTCCAATATGGCATGGTTTGTTTTTGGTCAATCAAACGCTTTTTCCATTTGCACAAGGTCAACTCCTCGAATGGTCCCATAAACCGAGCCAGGGATCGGTTGGAATTTCTTGCATAAGAGTGTGCGCTTGGATAATCTCATGCAACTGAGCTAGTGCCCTCGGATCTTCGTTTGAGACGGCGTGGGTCCCTTAATGTGATTCTGGCATGGATACCTTCTAGGCCAACCCAGTAGGACTAAGCCAAGTAATTAATTTCTCTTGAGATAACCTCTTAGAGGTAACGTAGGCCCTCCTCACAGACTCTGATGAAGATGCCTTCTCGGCCAATCCTGTGAGACTGAGTTGAGGATCAATTTCAGGCTACAATTGGTAAGGGTGCTTGGTCGTGCAGTTCTGAGGGACTGAGTTGAGCACAAGGCATTTCCTCGGGCAACACTCTGTGAGCTGATAAAGGACCTCGGTTCTTGATGGGATGTTTTTCCCACCAGGGTGTCTCCTCAGGCATCATCCTGAAGGGTAAGCCTAGAGTGTCTGGATGTTTGGTCAGTCCGAGCTGAGGTATGCATGGCCAAGTCGGATTTGACAGAAACTGCTTTTTACGGAGACAAAAGTTGTTGTAGCTTGTAATGCACCTCTTCATGCTCTGTGCAAGGCCTTCAAAAAGGGAGAGTTGGCCCATTCATTCGCTTTCACTTCCCTCCACTTTTTCATAAGACATTAACTTTCTTTATTCCAAGTTTTCTTCTTCCCCTACGAAGAGCTTTGCAAGGTATCGCATAAACCATAGGTTGTTACTCTAGCCATTTTAACTCTATGGCCGATATTAAGTTCAAGGATCTTTTCTAGATCCCACACGGAGTAAGGGTAGAACCATTTGATCCCAACTCCAGAACCCACACTCGACGGAACTAGCTTGAATGGCCACTAGTGGTTGTGGCTGAATGCAGGATGTGTTTCCCCTCAGACCCTTAAAGTGTACAGTGCTTGGGTTTTACAGGATTCCTCCCATGCTCCTTCAAGTTGACTTTTCCAAGATAATTGTGGGCATTGAGGTCTGGAATGAGGTTGTCGACATAGGCCTTGGGGTTCAAGAAATTATGATCCACTACGATCTCCGCCAAGGAGGTAATGACCTATATTTCCTAGCACCCAAAAGCCACGAGACTGTCTTGGTCAGGATTCGTACTCGGAGCATTACTGATTACTACGTCCTCGTGGTCTCAAGCAACCAGAAATTATGGGTCTGATGCACCCACTTTAGCAATCTTTTCGGGAGAGCTTTAAGCTGCCTTGAATTTTAGCTTAAATTTTTAAATGCAAAATTGTTCTGCTTTTTTCAACCTTGCGACTATTCTTCTAACTATTTTTTCACCTCTTTGACTGGCAGATTTTTCGAACACTAATATGACCACTTCTTCTAGGCCGCCCAATTGGAGAGTCAACTTTGCTTTGGTCATCTGCGACGAGATCCCTTTGACTACCAAGGACTTATTACCAAAATTTTTGAGTATCGGGCTATACCACTCAAGGCTCGCCCCCTTATACTGCTTGGCGCGTTGGTCCGATACTTTGTGACCGAGGACGTTTCCGCTCTCCCCATAACAAGACAGTTTGTTACTGTTACAAGCGAGCGTTCTCGAGATCTGCCGAAATGCAAGAGGATTGAGTGTGTCGAGGGCGAGATGGAGAGGATAGAATAAGGTCTCCCTACCACTAATCAGTTAATGGTTCTTTTCACCCCATCCAAGCAGCTCATGTTTCTGTTGTGCCATTTGTTTCAGCAAAAGCTGCTTAGTCATCTGTTGTTTCTGTCCCCAAAAAGTGTCACTGACATCTGAGGAACTAAGGTAGTTTCGAACTGAGACTTCGTAAATGGAGAAGGTTATTACTCTCAGACCAAAGTCGTCATTACAGCCAGCCATTGAGATGCCAAATGGGGCGGAAAGACGGTTGTGGGGGCTGTGGAGGTCGTAACGGTCAGATTTTAGTGCCCGTGCAAACTCCATTGCCTTGGGCTTTTCAAGAGCCAACCAACAATATGCATTTTGTCCACAATTGTTGTGAGGAAGACATTTCTTGATATCTACTGTAAGTGATGATCTCCATGATTGTAGTGTCTCCCATTCGGCATTGTCTGATTGCGGCCTATCAGTCTTAGGAGGCTGCCTATCATTATCAGCAAGTGACGGAGGAGCTAGCTCAAACCAGGTGGCCCTGCAGACCAATGAGCTGAAATGGACCAAGGCTTCCCTAGAAAAGGTTGAGAAGCACGTTGAAGATGATGAAACCGGTGTTGCGAAGCATGTGAATTGGGGATCTGGGACTCGTAGCTTTGGAAAAGAGCTTGGAAGCCACTCATGAGCTTCGGCCGCCACCGAGCTCTTCTGATAGGAAAGAACTTCCGAACTGGAACTAACCTCCCAAGGAGATCGATGCCTTTGTCTTGGGCTGTGGTGCAGGCTTTAGACGTCGGTTCGGGAGCGCCTGGTGGCTAGGCTAAAGCAAGGTGGAGAGGTGGCCAAGTAGAAATATTAGGAAGGTTTTGACATGGCCAGGGGAAGTACGTTCGTATTGCTGTGGGATTCCAAAACATGGGGTATCGGCACGGTTGTGCGATGCCTTTGACGATGTAGGCTGACTTGTTGCCCCTAACTGTTGGACAAACTAAAGCTCCCTCAGCCCGAAGCTCCCTTTGTTTCCTCTGATAGCGATGAGAAATATGAGGAGGCAAAGTAGAAAAAAAATTGTATGTCGTCTTTTTTGTATCCCTATATAGTTAGTCTTTGTATTCTTTTTGGGCCCGTGCCGCTTCATCTTTTGTATAGGTTTCTTTTGAATAAAATGGATGAATGCTTCTACTATTTGACTTGTGTAATTGCCAATACATTCTCAGTTTTGTGAATAGGGTCATGTTTGCGCTTTGAGTTGCTTAGTCAACCTTGCCATTTTTCGTCCTAAGGGCATTGTGCCAAACAAGTTAATGGCCAGGAAGGAATGTAGGTTGCCATCATGTGTTGTGCGCTAGGAGGCTGGGCACTGTGTGTTGTTAGCACGTACTTCGTCTGAGACAAATAGTGTTCCCCAGGCACATGGTGCGAACCCCCTGCTCGTCACAAGGAGGTCAAGCACTGTGTGCCGATAACTCAAACTTCGTTTGAAACGAATGCCACTCCCCGTGCATATTGTGTCGAGGCTCCTGCACGTTGCAAGGAGGTTGAGCATTGTGTGTCGATAACTCGAACTTCGTTTGAAATGAATGCTGCTCCCTAAGCATCAAGTAGTCGGCACTAACTTCTACTCGTCACAAATCAGGGGTGCTTACTCCTGTCACTTGTCACAAAGTTGAACATGTTTAGCCCCGTAGTATGTAGTGCCGAGGCATGCATGGCATTGGCGTCCTATCGCTTATCTTGGGGCCGAAGACGTTTAGCCCCATAGCATATAGTGCCAAGGCGTACAGGGCATTGGTGTTCTATTAGTTGTCACAAGGCTGAAGACGATTAGCGGCGTAGCACGTAGTGCCGCGGCATGCAGGGTGTTAACGTCTTGTCACTTGTCACAGGGCCGAAGATGTTTAGCCCCATATTATGTAGTGGCGGAGCATGCATTGCCAAGGCGCGTAAGGCGTTGGCGTCTTGTCACTTGTCACAGGGCCGAAGACGTTTAGTCGCATAGCACGTAGTGCCAAGGCGCACAAGGCACTGGCATTCTGTCACTTGTCTCATGGCTGAAGACAATTAGTCACGTAGCACGTAGTGTCGAGGTGTGCAAAGCGCTAGCATCCTTTCACTTGTCACATGGCCGAAGACGTTTACTCCCGTAGCACGTAGTGGTGGAGAGGCACGCAGGGCGCTGGAGTCCTGTCATTTGTCACAATGCTGGAGATGTTTAGCCCCGCAGCATGTAGTGTCACGCAAGGCGCTTTGCTTGAATGTGTTGGCGCGAATTTGTTGAGATTCCTGATTTTCGATAAAATGGTCTATTATTATAGCCCTAGAAATAGTACTTCTTCAGATGAGCAACGTTCCAAGGGTGAGGGAGCTCTTGCATGTCTGCTCCTCTAACAAAGTAAGCTCAGGTCTCTGCTACTGAGATGATTTTATATGGGCAACGCCAATTGGGACAAAGCTTTCTGTTGGCTGGTTTCTTCTCGAACGCGAGGATTTTCTTCAAAACTAGCTATTCCGGATTAAATTTGTGCAGTTTTACTTTCTTGTTGTAAGATTTTGCTAGTTGCTACTGATAGCTGGCCAATTTGATCAACTTTGCTTCCCTTCTTTCGTTAACAAGATCTGGATCCTTTGTCAGCACTGCATCATTTTTGTCCACGCTAAAGTTGGTGGTCTTCATTGTTACGAGCCCGACCTTGGCTGGGATCACCGCCTCTACACCGAAAGTCAGAGCGAAAGGGGTTTCGCTAGTTGCTCGAGAAGAAATGAGCTGTGAAGCCTAACCTTGGTTATTTGAAGCTACTGATAAAGCCTAGCCCTTGTTTGTAGAACCATCGTAGGGTCAGGTGTCTGAGACTGGAGGGGAATATCCGGCACATGAGTGCTTTGTCATGATCGTAAAGGATCATAGCCTGGCAATATCGTTGGACGTGGTCGTGGGGTCTATTGACCCCATCATAGAGCGTGAAGACTGGCATTTTGAACTTGGCTAGTATTGTCGGCCTCATTATGTGCCGAGGAAAGGCGGTTTGTGGGGTCCTTCATCCTCGACTCGCTCACCAAAATGCAGGTTTGCTCCTGATCGGTTTCGTCTCCCGCCTCATTTCTTCTTTTTCATACCAATCTCTTGGCTCAGAGCTCCCGTTGTCCTCGTTTCTGTCTCGTCAGTGCCTTTCCTAGGAACATCCTCGACCCTCTCCTCGAAATGAGTGTGTTTCTTTTCTGCCGCACGTCTTTGGCATTTATCTTGCTCCCGCTTTTCACGTTAGGAGACTGTTTTGACCTCATCCACCTTCCTCCTAAGGTGGTAAAATTCCTTGTCTTCTTCATTTAAAACGGCTAGTAGGGCATGCTTTAGCCCAAGGGAGTCCGATTGCGCCGATATGTTGGCCCTGACTGGGCTAGGCTAGTAAACCCCATTTGTTTCTCCGTTGGAGGCCTCTCCCTCCGGTTGTTGGGCTTTCTCAAGTCCACCAACATTACTTAATTGGGCGAAAACGTGAGGTACCATCACATATCACATCCATGGCAACTCTCAATTTTTAGGCTCCCACTGTGGTCGCCTAATTGTAGTGTGTTAGATTTATGAGGCTGCCTAACGAGTCATGCTAGAGCTGAAAGAATGTTGAGCTCCACTAGATACATTGATCGGAAGTTCTGTCTGCAAAAGAAACAACCAGTCAGAGACACTCTGACAAGTGGTCAGAATGCCCTCTGATGGCTAAGTCAAGAACTATGAGAGGGTAAGCTCGTAGAACAAGTGTCCTGCCGAGGGAGTATGAATGCAGAAAGTAAGTACGTGAGGTATTACTTACAGTGGTTTGGTATATGAAAGTGGATAAGAGTATTTTGCTAATGAACATGGGATAAGTTCTTCAAGTCATCGACCTGTTGGCTAGTGGATTCTCACCTTCATTTATAGAGATCAATTGAGTGTCCTGATGAATATACTGAAGTGTTTTTTGCATTCTACATCCTTGATTGTGGGCTGCTTTGACACATCATATGACTGATCAGTGTATTTGTGTTGGTCAACAGAGCCAACCAGGATGTTCTTTGGTTTGATAGGGTGTCATCCGAGATATGTCATTAGAAGACGGTAGGCACGAAGTGGTCAGCTTATAAGCAAGATATCGCCTAAGAGATACATATGTCATGGTGCTACTTATCTAAGACGGTCAATCCGAGATGACAAAATGTGCTCACTACTCAGGTCAGTCCCTATCTGGTCCTCAGACTTTAGTTAGTTGGTCATGAGATTTATTCACCTCCCGCGGTACATAATCAACTTCTAAATAGCTCAAAATCAATGTTTGAATCCAGCATATCCAGCCGAAGCACATAAGCGGCTCATAATTAACTTTTGAATATAACTCAAAATCAGTCTTTGAATCTAACATATCTAAGATGGACAATGATCAAACCTGAGGGTGGCTTAAGACACGCTTTAGTTCCTCCATTCTGACCCCAGGCAACCCCAAAAGGCAGTGGTTAACAATCAACTTCACCTCCCCAACTATGTGGAGTCTATGACGAAGAAGTAGGTCATAGTTTCGATGGATACTTCCACCTACAGAGTTCTCTATGGGGAGTACTGCTTTGTCCACTAACCACAATTCAACTGCCTACAACCAGGAAACTTCGTACAATAAGAATAATACCAAAGAGTTAATAAAGCAAGCAAAACTTATAAAAACCAAAATTTTGTAAACCTTGAATGCAGCCTCAAACTGGTCGCATGGGACAGTCTCACATGTGGGGTATGCTTTAAGTGCAGCTGTCTCACTATATGCACCTGGTACCCCCTACAGCCAGTAACTAAACCAGTATAATTACAAATACCAAAAGCCAAAAATATCTCTCAGAATAACGAAATATAAGTTTCATACCTGATAAGCAACTCGGACCTTGGAACCATCACTAGGAGAAGAAGAAAGATCAGTTGCAGATAACGGTCCTGCAATATGCATTTACTTTGAAGGTGTAATTGTGAAATCATAAAAAAGGGCAGGATAGAGAGACCAGCTAGGGAGAATAGTCACTAAAGCAAATAGAAGATGGGTTTTTCCATGATCATGTTTAGAAGTTTACATTTACGTTAGTTGCGACTTTATGGACAGATGAATGGTAATCGGGTCATGCAATGCTGACGATACAGCATAACAATACAAAATATCTGTACTTTTAACTCATATAGAAGGGATTATTGTTGAAGTAACACCTCATAGAGACAAACTTCAAGTGTTTCAACAGCCATCTTATAATTGATCAAAACAAAACCATATTCTCCACTACGATGTGTAAACTATCTATATCCAGCAGAAAATGACAAAATTCTTACTTTATAAACTTAAATGTCCCATACGCACGCCAAAGATAGTCAGCATGTCGGTGCTGCAGAAATAAAAACGTAGCATCGGTTTTCTGAAAACCAAATATTAACTATTCATTGAACATGTCCAAACAACACCCAACGCACAAGGAAATGAGCTCTTAATTCAAACCTCAATCCATTAAGAAAGTAACAAAAACCACACAGAGTGTAGAAGGAACCTATGTGTACCTATAAGAATACAAACTAAAAAAACACAAGAATGGTGGACACTCCATATAAGAGCAACTCAAAAGAGGAAGCAAATTTGAATGCCCATTGCCAAATGTGCACTTTGATGACTCATGTGACAAGTTGAAGAGTCACTTGGACCAACTGCACTCCCAGGGGCATTTAAGGCCCCACTTTGTCAAGAATTAATGTTTTCACGCATTTCTTAGAGTATTTCGTTGAGTTCATAATAGTTTAGGACATTTACTTCCTCCCCTGGGAAAGATTATAGTCGACGTGTCTCTTTAAATTTGGTGTAGAACTAATTTTTGCTATTCCAAATGCTTCAAGGATACGCAAAATAAATACAGAGGCAAATCTGGAAAATGTCACAAACTAAACTACCCTCTCATTTCTTATATCTCATCTAACCGGAATTCATGTCCAATCTATTCTAATGTATAACCAAAGAATCCAAACTTTATGGTCACGCGGAATTGCAATTAACAAGGCTAAAACTTTAATCAATAAATAGGAATCAGTAAAAAGAAAAAGAGAAGATATAATTGAACCGTGAATGAGTTAACTCACTTGGAAGAGAGTTCAAATCCTTATGAAACCCCCTAGATTCAGTGATCTGGGTCTGACCATTCCCACCATTTGAATCAAACCCAGGCGTTACTGGCTTTTCATCTCCAATAGGTACTGTCGTCGCCCTTTGAGCCAAAGCCCCGCAACAACACGGCCATTTCCGAAACTTGTCAAGATCCAACTTCAGATTCGGAAGAGACCCAGAAGGCCTGGACCCCAAATCAGTAAAACCCAATTGAGAGCAGGAGTAATTGGCACAAACCCAGATTGGTACAGCCTTCAAAGCCATTATTTGTACCAATTCAAAATGTCCCAATGTGGAGAGATACACAGAACCAGAATCATGAGAATTCAAAGTGGGGCCCACTACATTGTGTGAAGAAGTGAAGTTTTCGGAGAGATACAACACTGGTTAGAAAGTAAGGAAGGAGAGAAGGGTAGGTGACAATAATGTTGGCAACACGTTTGCACCAACATATATATATGTATATGTGTATATATATATATAGATAGATAGAGAGAGAGAGAGAGAGAGAGAGAGAGAGAGAGAGAGAGAGAGAGAGAGGCCACAACG
>JABCMJ010020148.1:0-10381 GCA_014822125.1 Arbutus unedo | reverse complement strand
TCAATTTGGAAACAAACCCTTCAATGGATGATATAAACAGAGGTTTATGGGTAAAGACATTGTGGTTAGGGCTTGTTTAGGTTTCAAATTTGTGGTTAGTGATTGGATCTGAGGGTTTAAGGAGTGAATAATTTTTGGGTACCAAACTGGAGTATGGGAAAGAATTGGTTGATTGCTTTACAGAGCAAATCATTGTAATAATGTGGATCCAATGGGTTTGAGAAAAATTGATTAATGAACTATATTATGGGTAGAGAACAGTTTACAAGAGAAAGACAAAGACAAAGACAAAGAAAACTTGAGAATCATACAACTAACCAAAAATGTTTTTGGAAACTCCGAAACAAGGCAGTTGAGAAACAGAGGAGATTGGCTTCTAAACCTCCGAATGTGCAGTCGGCAGTGTTTTTGCCCTTACACTCTATTGAATTTGTTTTTAATTTTTAGACATAAATTTTTATTTTTTAAAATATCTCGTTGAGACGAGCTAATAAGATTGTTTGATTGTTGGTTCGTTTCTGCGAGATGTTATACAAAAATAAAACATTATATCCAAAATTTTAAAAAATTTCATTAAAGGCAAAAAATAAGTCTAAATAATGTCTGTTTCGGTTTATTTTTTGTTTTTTATGAAATTTTATAGTTTTTTAACATATTTTTTATTTTTTAATATATCTCATCGAGACGAATTAATAATATTGTTAGATTATTGGTTCGTCTCGACGAGATATTTTTAAAAAATAGAAATTTATTTCAAAAAATCCAGTAAATGCAAAAAAGAATTGAGTAAATAAAATAAATTGAGACGAATTAATAATATTGTCTGATTATTAGTTCAACTCGATGAGATATTTTTAAAAAGTAAAAATTTATGTCTAAAAATTAAAAAAATCAGTAAACCCAAAAAAGAATTGAATAAATAAAAAAATTGAGAGGAATTAATAATATTATCTGATTATTGGTTCGTCTCGACGAGATATTTTTAAAAAGTAAAAATTTATGTCCAAAAATTAAAAGAATTCAATAGATGCAAAAAAGAATTGAATAAGAAAATGAGATGAATTATAATATTTTATGATTATTGGTTCGTCCTGACAAGATATTGTAAAAAAGTAAAAGTTTATAACTAAAAATTAAAAAATTCAGTAAAAGCAAAAAGAAATTAAATAAATATAAAAAAATTAAAAAATAAATGTGTGTGAGAGAGAGTGAGAGGGCTCTCACATCAAAGATACTAATGAATATAGTTTTTGAATGGGTCCTATCTTACGGTTTTACCCATTTACCCTATTAATGGGTCCCACAATATTTTTTCGACGAATATAAATAACAGACGTTAACTATTATACTCAAGTGACACAAAATAAAAAGTGTAGGGATAAAATCGAGTAAATTGAAAACACATGTACCAAAGTGACACAGATGTGAAAGTACATGGTAGTTTAGGATAAATTATCCTAAAAATTATGAGAAACACGAACGATGACAGAATGGAGGAAAGGAACCAAGGGGGGAGAGGATGAGGATGGATTCTAATAACAAGTAAACACAAAACCAACAAAAGGAAAAGCCAGGAATAAATTATCACACTATTTGTGGACACCTATTAGAAAACATAGACATAACATGGGTTACAAAGTTCTTCACCAACTATGGAATACTGAGGGATATCTTCTTACCATAAAAAAGGAGCAGACCAACTAGAAGCAAGTTTGGATTCGTGAGATGCGATAGCCGGGTCTCAACCGATATGGCCATCTTAAGGGTAAATGGTCTTTGGGTGGAGTTCATAAAACTAATGGTGAAGTTTGTAGATTATGAGTCTAAGGTGGAAGATCAACAAACCAAAAACAGAAATGAAGACCCATGGATGAGGACATACAATACAAGATATTCTAAACTAGAAGGGATGGAATATGGCCTTACAAGGGTGGAGAGGAGGGGAGAAACCTCGGGAAACACCAACCATAAGATTAGTGGTACTTCTTTTGCTCAGGTTGTGAAAGGGAAAGCAAAAGACATTGACCGAATATCGAATACAATCACTCTCAAACTAGAAGGAAATAGCTGGTTATACAATAGTGCAGTACATATGTTAAACGGAAAAATTACTTTGGACAGACTCAAACAAGGATTAAAAAAGGCAGGGGGTATCAAATATTCAACTTGGAAGCATGGGGGGAAGATGGGTACTATTAACAACACCAACAAGCCAAGAAGAGATGAGCTGCTAAGAGCAGACTGGACCTAAACTTGGTTCAACACTATATAGCCACGGGATTGCCATTCTTCAAGTCTGGAGAAAGTAACATGGATAGAATGCAATGGAATACCATTATACGGGTGGGGAATAGAGGGATTCCAAACCATTGCAGGCATTTGGGAAAACTTTATGTTGATAGATAAACCAAAAATCCACATGGAAGATTTCCAGAGTGCAAAAATCCATTTGGCTACTGCACATCCAAAGCTTATTAAGGAGTGTATTCAAGTCATACTAAATAGGAGATCATTCAGAATTAATGTGGAGGAAGTAAAGGAGATCAACCAGGTCCCCTATGGTCCATTTAATGTAGAAGCCATTAAGGAAGCATAGCACAACCACCATTAGAACATTAAAGAGCTAACAAAGGAGGACAATGAAAAGGAAAGATAGGTGGCAGGGAAGGGCACATAGAATTATTTTCAGGGAGTGGGTGTAGAAAAAGGATAAGAGATAGGGGAGAAAATGCAGAAGATAATACAGGGGGTATTAAATGAGGAGCTCTTACAAAGCCAACATAGGGAGCAACAAAATTAGGTTTTGGAAAAATTGGACAACCTAATATTGACACCAGCAAGCCAACCAAAATAGACAGGTTGCAAACCATACGAGGAAGATATGATGGGAAGTGAAACATCAATGGGTGGGTGAGACAACTGATGTGCATAAAACTGAAAAGTCTCTGGCACATTCTCCCAAGTCAATAGAACACACACATGGAGCAAAAAAAAAGTGTTTCATCAAGAGTCAATGCTATAGTAAATGTAGATGGATCTTGGGTGGAGGGGATAACCCAACAAATATTTAGCTCCAATACAAACCCAACCCAAATATGCCAACCCAACAAACTGAATTTACAATCTCTAGCAACCCAAGTCATAGTGGATTCACCCCTATCAGAACATGAGTCTTATGAAGGTGATACATGCTCAAAATGTCAAAATTTTGAGGGCAACAAATGGGAAACGTCTGGGAACAAACATAACCTCTACCAATTTTGCTGGTCTCCAACTCATGGTTGACTTAACTAAGAAAGGGTAAAGGAAGAGTAGAAGAAAGATGATTGAGAGCACAAAGCAAAATAAAAAAATTGAGCCCTAACAACAGCAGATGGAGAGGGACAAGCAAAGCAATGGGTAAAAGAATGCACAACAAATCCAGGACCAAACATCATAGTCATTAAAACTGTATGTTCAACAAGAAGTAGAAACAATTCTAGAAGTGGGCAACGCTATTGTCATGGAACTTAGAGGACATGAACATAGAATCCTAAAAACAATGATAGATTCAGAAAATTGTGAGGGCAAGGAGGAAGTACAATGAGGCTGCTAGAGGAACCAAGGTGAAGAAGGGAGTTAGCTAAGATCTTAAGATGAAACTATTATCATGGAATATAAGGGGAATGGGAGGGAGGCTAAAGCAAAACTTCACGTCCAAATTGGTCAAGAACAAGAATCCAGATATTCTATTCATTCAAGAAACTAAATTGGAGACTCTAGACAGAACAGTGGTGCAGAGGTTTTAGGACAATCAAAACTTTAATCATGCAACAACACAAGCAGTAGGCTTATATAGAGGAGTATTGACTGTTCGAGACAAGAAGATCTTCTCACAACAAAACACAATAACGTCAAGACATTTCATCTTCATTTTAGGTGTGATACCCAACAATTTCCAATGTGCTACTGTAACATATGCGCACCAAACGATGTGAACCTTGGGAAGGAGGTATGGGGCTAGATTTCGGTCCTCGAGGAACATTTCAGCTGCCCATTTATGTAGGGGAGATTTCAATGAGATCCTCACCATGGGGGGAAAGATTGACTGCCAGGGCATTTCTAGAGGAATGAGGGAGTTTAGAGATTTTCTAAATAGATTGGAATGCATGGACTTACCTATGATAGAGAGAAAATATACCTGGAGCAGTTTTCAAGACAAAATATTGCAGAGCGGATTGGATAGATTCATTCTATCCAATGAAATACTAGAAAGATATAGATTCACCCAAGTTGGCCTTCCTAAACCTATTTTAGACCATAGCCCTATCCTAATCCTAAATTACACTAGAGATTAGAGCCCTAAGCCACTTAGGTTTATGGATATGTGGTTGACCAAAGGAAGCTGTCTGAGGGTGATTAAGGAAGCATGTGAAAACACGAAGGTGGAAGGCTGGGCTGGATACCAACTGCTCAAGAAAATATAAGCTGTTAAAGGAAGGCTAAAGAGATGGAATGTAGAAGAGTTTGGTGATCTAATGCAAATAGTAGAAAATTTGCGAAGAAGACAGAGCCCTATCTAAAGGTGAAAAATTGGAGAGAACAAGAGCTAGAGGAGAACTATGGAAAGTGGCTAAGCTAAATGACAGCATGTGACGACAAAAGTTAAGGGCTAATTGGCTTGCGCTTGGTGACAAGAATATCTCATTATTCCAAGCTGTTGCGAAGATCATAAAAAGGACCAATCGTATAGGCAGCATTTCAAGAGGGGACACAAACATAGAAGACCCAATCTTAATTAAGGAGGAGGCAGTAGCATACTTCAATAACATTTTTGGGAACCTACCTATAGCTAGACCTACAATGGGGGGCACACTACCTAGGACAATTGGCATCCAAGATGTAGCACAACTATATAAATCATTCCTGATGGAGGAGATACTTGTAGCAGCGAAGGATCATAACACTCATAAAGCACTAGGCTCTTATGGTTTCAATTTCCTATTTAGCAAAAAGGCTTGGCCTCTAATGAAGGACAAAGTTATGGAATTCTTTCATCAATTCCACACCAATGGGAAGCTGTGTAAATTTCTGTGTTCATTTGCTTATTTGGAAAAAAATTTCCCAAATATTTTTACTTTTTTCTCAAACGACATTCATTTCTCTATAAAAGAAGAGAGAGAGAAACCTCAAAAATGCCGAAAAAATTTAACTCTCAAATTTTTTCTGAAATACTTATACCAAACAACATCTCAGTGTTTTTTTTCTTCTAAAAATCGTTTCAGAAACACTCAACCGAACACACCCTTAATTCAACCTTTATAGTCCTAATTCCACACATTGAAAACCTAAAACAGTTTAAAGATTTTAGACCAATTTCTATGGTGGGATGCATGTACAAAATACTATCAAAGTCCTAGATAATAGATTGAAATCCATAATGCCTAAAGTACTGGGAGAGAGTCAAGCAGCATTCACTAGGGGTAAACACATTTTTAGATGGAGTAATGGTGGCAAATGAGCTGATTCACCATTGGGAAAAATCAAAAGTAGGAGGTTTAATTCTCAAGCTTGACTTTGAGAAGGCATATGATAATTTGAATTGAGACTTGTTGTTACATATGTTGAGGATAGTTGGCTATTTAGAGGGATGGTGTACATGGATTAAGGAATGCATATCCACTCGATCCCTTTTAATCCTCATCAATGGATCACCCACACAAGTGTTTAATCCCAACAAAGGCCTTAGACAGGGGGATCCTTTATCCCCCTTTCTCTTTAACATTGTGGTTGAGGCCATGAATGTCCTATTTCAAAGAGCTACAGAGTGTGGTCTACTTAAAACAATTGAGGTGGGTCCCAATGGATGCAAGGTATCTCTATTACAGTTTGTTGATGACACAGTGATATTCTGTGAGAATGACATGGCACAAGTCAAGACAATCATGAAAATCTTGAGATTTTTTCAAATGATGTCTAGGCTAAGAATTAACCTAACCAAAAGCACTATATGTGGGGTGAAAATCAATGACGAGTTGGCCAACATGGCCAATCTTTTGGGATGCAAGAAGGTCAACCTACCATTCCTATACCTAGGCATACCATTGGTGGCCAACCAAGAAGAATCAACACAACCAATTCTAGACAGTTTTAAGAAGAAGCTGGCAATATGGAAGAAAAGGCTAATGTCAAGGGCTAGAACGTTAACCTTAACTAAGTCAATGCTCACAAACTTACCAATATACTACACATCAATCTTCAAGGTACCTACGGCAATGGCAAAAGCAATGGAAAGGATACAGGGGAGATTCTTCTGGGATTCTAATGAAAGAGAAAAGATCCACATGGTGGGATGGAGCTCCATTACCAATAGCAAGAAGAAAGGGGGTCTAGGCATTAAAATAATAGTTGAGTTCAATAGAAGTCTATAGGCAAAGTGGTGGTGGAAGTTTTACAATGACAAAGATGGCCTTTGGGGAAGAATTATCAAATCAAAATACAGGTTTGACATGGAGGCTTGGTATCTAATAGTACTCAACAGATGACATGCATCCTCTTTATGGCAAGACATTTGCTCCATGGGGCAAAGACAAAGGTTTCACGGTCAAGTCTGCATATACCAGTCATGGGAGAACTTGGTATTCAATAAAAATCAACTAATGCAGGGAGTATTGAAGGGCCTAGTACCACCAAAAATTGAGGTATTCGTACGGCATGCCCTACAACAGAAAATTCTCACAAGATCATAACTCAGGAAAAGGGGAATAATGGTGCCTATGGATTGCCCCCTTTGCAATTTGGCTGAAGAAACACCCAACCACCTTCTACTACACTGCAAAAGTAAATTTGCTAGTTAACTCTAATTAAATAAGCAAGAGAAAACATAATCGTAAATTGTACCAAAGGGTCAATTTTTAGTTTATTCAGAGCCTATAGAATTAAAGTGTTTAGTGTTTAAAATTTCTTTCACAAACAAAACTAAAGATGGCAAGCCTATAAATTTTGACAATTAATAAGGAAAGAAAATACTAATTAGGATGATTGAATATATGTATCAGCCAAACATATTTACAAATTACTTTTGAGGCATTAATATGAAAGAAAACGAGAAAATCAAAACATAAACTGATTAAAATTCTACAACTTAGAACAGATTAGACTACTACGTGCAATGTAAAATTTTCCAGTCAATAATTCCTCGGTCGGAAGCAATGCTAGGCTAGCCCCAACCTCCGCGGCATCATCTGCGGAGTGGGTGCCCTTTCCACGAGTCATAGTGGTCTGAGTGAAGCCAGGACAAAAGCAATTCACGCTCAATCCAAGCCCTTCATATCGCTTTGCCAACACCTTGGAATAAGCATTCAATGCGAGTTTGGAGACGGCATAGTCTGTCCACGATTCCGGCCAACCTTGGCTTTTCCATGTTCCTTGCTTTACATTTTGAAGAAATAAATTTACCATTTGGTTGATTTGTTCCTCGGATAGTCTTTCTTCATCTTCAAGTATCTTCTTTATCTTTTGGTTTTTGAGCTTCTGCGTCAATACAAAATTAAGGGGTGAAAGAAGATTACACATAAATCTATCAAAGAATCGCATGAGCCATAGCATTGCTAGATTATACAAGTTTTATTATATTTTTTTCGCTATAAATGGAGTAACAAGTCAAATAACTTCTTGCTTTCTTTTCATAAATGAGATATATGTTGTTACCAATGACGATTCGAGTGATGCATGAGTCCTGACGATCGCCTACCTAGGCTTTAAATTTTCATTACAATCATAGTAGATTATTCTAAAACACGTCAAAATTATTTAAGTTCGCCAACTCAATGTATTTTTAAAGAATTTGTAGCACTTTTGCTTTTTAGGAATGGTAGGGAAAATAATATTTTATGATTTTATAACTATGTATAACTATGTTCTTGTTATTGGTATAAGTTGATCATAAATATTAATGATAATTTTTTGCTAGTGTTCTGTAATATGTATTGGAAAATGATGATATCACTTTTTGTATTTTAGAAAAGAAATTTAAATATTGGTGCACCAAACATCGTGATTCTGTGTCTGTCCCTGATTGTAATAATATACACAAGTTGTGTCTTTGTACTTGGAACAAAATCCTAGTAAATGGCCCCTTTGATATGTTGTGTGAATTCTGATACGCGGAATGGGTGTCTAGATAGGCCAGTTTGGCATTTGGATGCGTGGCTCAATATTTTTTTAAGAGAACAGTTGTTTTAGGCGTTCGGACGAAGCGCGTCGCTGATACACTCATTTTTTAGATTTTTTCAGACTTTCTTGTATTGGGGCTTTTGTGTAGCTATAAATATAAAGCTACTAGGACACTCATATGTAACCTTAATTTTTACATCATCATAATGAAACACCCCAACAATCCGTGAACATAAGGTTAAGCGATTTGCTTAATTTGAAACTATTTAGATCTATTTTTCTTGTTCTTTCAATTGCGTGATTTTTTTTTGTGTCATAACAACTGGTATCAGAGCGCCTTACGTTCGAGAGGGATCAATGGCAGGAGAAGAAGGGAAAACAACTGGAATTGTAGGAATCAAGAAATTCAACGACAACAATTTCGGATATTGAAAGATGTAGATCGAGGATTATCTATATGGTAAGTGATTGAATCAGCCTCTTGATCGTTGGAAACCAGAAATAATAAATGATGACGACCAAAAAATCCTAGACAAATGGGTGCTATAGATTGTTCGATTGACTCTGTCCAAATTAGTTGCGCATATCATTGTGAAGGAGACGACCACCTAAGGTACGATCACAGTCTTATCAAGTAGGTATGGGAAATCTTTAGCTAACAACAAGGTGCATCTGATAACAAAATTCATTTAACCTTAAGACGAATGAAGATACTCGTTGTGTGCATCATCTTAATGAGTTTAATACAATTACGAATCAACTGTCATCCGTTTTGATTAATTTTGATGCCGAGACACGTGCATTGATTGGATGAAAAATTTATTTAAACTTAAGTGGATTGAAGGTACTCGCGTTGTGCATCATCTTAAAGAGTTTAATACAGTTACGAATCAAGTGTCATCTGTTTTGATTGCTTTTGATGGTGAGATACGCGCATTGATTGGATGAGAAATTATTTAACCTTAAGATGATCAAAGGTACTCCTGTTGTGAATCATCTTAATGAGTTTAATACAACTACAAATCAAGTATAATCCGCTTTGATTGATTTTGATGATGAGATACGTGCATTAATTGTGTTGGCCTCACTATCCAATAGTTGGGGATCTATAATAATGGTTGTTAGAAATCCTGTTGGGAAAACCAAACTCAAATATGATAATTTGATAGTTGATTTGAGTGAGGAGGTACGTAATAGAGATGCAAGTCAAACATAAACCTCATGTTCGGGTTCTCCTTTGGACATCGAAGGTAGAGGTAAAAATTTTCAGAAAAGTCATAACTAGGGTAGATCAAAATCAAAGAAGGGTAAGATTGATTATTACAAAAGGAACTATAAAGAACTGGAGAAACAAAACAATAGTTGTTCTGCGAATGTTGTTGCAAAAAATATTTATGATGTTTTTCTTCTTTCAATTGACAGTCCAATCAATTCTTGAGCGTTAGACTCGGGAGCTTCTTTTTATACTATTACACATCGAGAAATTATAGAGAACTATGTTGCTGGTAAGTTTGTGATGATGCATTTGGTCGATGGAGTAGCATTGGTAATTATGGGTATGGAAAATGTTTGTATCAAACTGCCAAATGGATTTACATGGTCGTTATAGAAAGTTTGACATGTGTCTAAATTGATGAGAAATTTAATTTCACTAGGACAACTTGATGTTGGAGGACTTTTGATTATATTCGCTAGTTGTCAATGGAGGATCACTAAGAGAGCACTGATTGTGGCTCTTGGAGTCAAAATTGGGACATTGTATATGATGATGAGTTTGAGAGATATAACTACAGTTGTTGATGTTAAGGCTGATGCGAATCTTTGCCACAATAGGCCAGGTCATATGAGTGAAAAGGGAATGGAGATAGTTTTGTCAAAGGTAAAACTTATAGAGTTGAATTATGTTCAGTTTGACATGTGTGAGGTGTGTATTTCTAGAAAGCAAAAGAGGGGTCAATTTCTTGAAAAGCGGTAGAACACCGAGATCAAAGAATTTGGAGTTGGTAAATGAACGGCCAGCAAAAGTGCGTCGTTAAGACACCGGCCTAAATCAAGATTTAATATTTCAAACAGGATTTCCCTCAAGGATTTAAAAGAGGTATAGTGGAGAGTCCAGAGTATCGATCTACGGGGAAAAGTAGTTAGATTAAAAGACTTTGCAAATTTGGTTTTTCGACGTTTCGGACGTCAATCTCAAAGTTTGTTTGATGATGATTAATACTAGATT
>JABCMJ010020146.1:0-44394 GCA_014822125.1 Arbutus unedo | reverse complement strand
GGCAGTGTATCGAGATCAGGTGTTCTATTAGGGTTGTATCTGGGAATTGTCTGAATTTAGTTTTTCTTACAAATTTGGTTGTATTTTAGCTTCTCAGTGTCTTTTATGATTTTATGTGTCCTCTTTGATTGAATCTTGTATTCATAGTCTAGGCAGTGTATCGAGATCAGGTGTTCTATTAGGGTTGTATCTGAGAATTGTTTGGGTTTAATTTTTCTTACAAATTTAGTTGTATTTTAGCTTCTCGGTATCTTTTATGATTTTATGGTCTTGGTTCTCAGTGGTGCAAGGTGGAAGGTAACTCTCATAGTTGGGATTTATTTTTCTTTCCTTGAATTCTAATATAAGGAGAGGAAGTGGAGATCAACCTGCCATTAGGATGTTATTAGATCTCTTCCTCGAATGCAGACATTAATTCTGTCTATGGTTGTCATTATGCCATTATTTCTCTTCCGATATTATATATAGTGGTTCTCTATGGACGAAATTTTTTCTATTTCAAGTTCAGGATGTTCTTCTGTGTTCTAAAATGATGTCGAATTCGATACGTTGACATTCGATGCTTCATTTAGGAAAGAGACAATTATCAAGCTCCTGTAGCAAACAATGTAACTCAATCAGTTTAACTATAGGGTTTACAGATACTTGTGCAAAAACTATAATATCAAGGGGTATTATTTGACATCGGCCTATCCTCAAAGCAACAGGCAAGCGAAAGCGTACAAATAAACCTCACGCCAAACATCACAATCAAATTAAGGAAAGAGACAATTATCATGGGCCAAATAACCAAATGGGACCATGTACGCTAATGTCAGTACCACTCATCAAAAGCCGGCCACATTTCACATATCGATGTCGAGGAGTACCTGACACACCCGACACAATTACACAATTCAAAAGAGACGAGTCATTAGAAGAAGAAGAGCTAGCAACAGAAAGTACTACGAAATAAGAAAATTAATTTGACAACATCGTGTGACACCTATAGGATGTCGAAGAATTTGCATTAATTTTTTCTTTTTAGTTTCACAATTCATCTTGACGATAAATCTGAAAAATAAAAAGTTACGATCAAGCTAAAACAAACTCGTTGAAAATAAAATAATTCGAAATAGACCGATTTAAATAATTTTTTCTTCTCTAAATTTTATTAAAGTTCAGTCAATACTTTTTATTTTTTTTATTCATCTAATTGAAACGAATTAAAAAGTCAAATATTGTCATCAAACTAAAAGAAATTCAGTAACAACCAAAAATAAGTACGGAAAAAATATAAGTTAATCCAAATTTTACCTCAACTTTAATAATATTTGATTTGGAACTGATAAAAGAACCGCATTGAATATCCGTTGTGCAGTGGTAACTCTTAACTTAATAACCCTACCAAAATTCTATTTACAGTGAAAATAAAACATCTAGTCGAGGATTTCGGACATCAATTAATTCTATTAAAATGGTTTATTTAATATTTTCTGCACAAGTCAGTTAATTGCACTAGCACAAGGTCAGTAGGTAAGGTAGACCCACCAGACTAGTTAGTCAGTTAATCCACCAACCAATTTGCCTCCCAAAATTACCCAGCTGCAAAACTAAGGTAGACCCAACCTGAAGGGGTTGTCCCAACAGTAGAGTGGACGAGCTATATACCTAAATGTTTTGTGGTTAGAATTCGACAATTTAATACTTAGAGTTACTTAGGGGAATTTTGCTCGGTTATTTTCACTCAAAGCTCCAAGAATTAGTCGATAATTAGATGGGAACTACCCCAAATTTCACCTTAACTTGATTCGAAACAGACTTAATACATCGACTATTAAAAAAAAAAAAAAAAAGGTAGGCCCCAGTCCTTTATTTCAAGCTGCCCTACATACATGAAAGAAAAGTCAAGTCTCTCTTCTTTTTTATTTTCTCTTTATTGGATATCATTCTTTGAGAATAATATTTAAAGTTAATTAAATCCAACGACTTTTGACTGTGTGGCCACTGTGTTTTTTCTTTTGTAGTAAACCTAATTAGGTGCCTGCCTTGTGCTAACATCATAGTGGGGGCCGGGGCCTCCAGCCCATCAACGTAATATAGATTAATGTACTAATCTGTTATGATTTATGTAAATATGATTTGATCACTTCAAATTTAATTAATTTTCTAATAAATGTACTGACATTGTGTATTTTACAAATTAATTAGCAGATTTCCCATGTCATTAACTTTTTTTATAAACACCATTAATTTTAATTTATAAAAGACTAAAATACTCCTCTTTAATTTTTTTCTTCTCTTTTTTTATATATATATTTGGTCTATTTAAGTGTGTGTATTAAAATATATATTCTATAATTATACATACGTACGTATATAGTACAAAATAATTTTAAAAATTAAAACTTAAAATATTAAAATCAAATTAAACTTAATTTATATTTTGATCAAGTTTGTATAAATAATTATGCATCTTATAATTATTTTTCTCAAAAAATTTATCTTTATCATGTAATGTGTATTATTATTTTTACGTTTCTAATATATATTTTTACCCAATAAAAGAAAATATATATTTTTATTCTATTTCTTCAAAAAAAATCGTCATGGCCTTTAATTTAACTTATTTTTTAATATTTTACTTTTTCTATTTTAAGATTTAAATGCTGAATTATACTAAATTTTAATTATCTGTATAAAATTACGTATGCATTATATTTTGATAACTATTATATATTTAGTTATATAAAAATATTTTTTTACTTAATAAATCTCGCTATT
The DNA here is from genome assembly GCA_014822125.1 of Arbutus unedo. NCBI lineage: Eukaryota > Viridiplantae > Streptophyta > Magnoliopsida > Ericales > Ericaceae > Arbutus > Arbutus unedo. Next base: position 41,631 of record JABCMJ010020146.1, on the reverse strand, counting down.
TTTTCATCCTCAATATGTACTTATCTAGTAAAAGGCACATATATATCCGAATCTATCATATCAAGAAAAATAATCTCTTAAAAAAAGTCATTGTACCAATAGCTGGCATAATAATATTTTTTATTAGAACTTAAAATATTAACTCTTGTTGTTTTGCGTAATTATTTTTATACATTGTATTTTTGTATGTGAAATAAATATTTTTGAATTTATATTTTTTTATATTCTACATATATTTTATCTACGAAACTATGTGTACATTGCTAATTTATCATTTTTAAATATAATATAAGTGTTGTAAAATAGTCAACATAATTTATTATTTTTTTCTTTTATTTTCTATATATATGTACGTGTGTATAAATATAATACATATTCTTATACATACACCCATAAATAGAATAAATATATACAAAAAAATAACAAGACTAAAGAGGGGCAATTTAGTCTTTTATTAAAAAAATTCATATAATAAAATCAACATTTTTCCATTATGAAAATTTATGCAATTTTTTTTCGAACCAAAATATTACAATATTTTGGCCCATATTTTTTAAAATTTGTTTGCATCAATTCAAAGAAGTAAGCGAGATTTTTAATTTAGTGTCAAAATTTTAAAAAGTTATGTACGAACGTAAGTTGATAATTATAAAAAAAATATAATGCATTGATAGAAGATTAAAATTGATAGAGAGTGATTTCTTACTTTAATGTGAGGTGAGGAAGGAGAGATGAGTTTGGGTGACTTGAGAGGAGAGAATAGTTTAAGTGTTTTTACTTACCTTTAAGGGTTATTTCCGAAATTTAAGAAAGTACCCATGATGAATTCAGTAAATTCCATCTACCTATTGACAGAAGTTACTACGAGGGGATAACAATCTAATATTTTCAAAAATAAGAGAAATAATTGTATTTTTTAAAATTTCAAGTCCCAGTATTTATTAATAACCTTCCGGGGAGGTCAGTGTATTTAACCCATTAAATTCGTCTCCTCCGACCCTTGGAACCGAAATGTTTGCTAGACGTCTTCAAAAGTGTGCACATGGAGCCTGCACTAAATGTCATAATTTCATACCCCACGGTCCATCCTCTCTCCACAATCCCCGCACGCTATCCCGGCAATTCTCTGAAGACATAAAAAGAGAGAGAAACTTTTATCTATACATACATATATATCTCTCTCTCTCCCTCTCTATATATATATATAATATATGGGTACTACTTTAGAAGCACAAAATCCTGACACCAAACAAACACTAAGCAAGTTGTGCTTCTTTCCTCCTCTCTCATGGCTCACTATGCAAAACCTCTCTCTTTTCTCTTCCTCATTCTGCTCTCCTCCTCTCTCCATGTTGAAGCTGTAGACAGACTGTTCTTCAGCAAGGTCACTCACAACACCACCAAATTCTCCACCACCACCGATAGTTCCACAAACTCTGAATCCCTTCAATTAGCACCTTCACCTTCACCTACACCTTCACTTTCACCGGCACCGGAAATAGAAACTTCGGAGAACAAAAGTGGCTATGGCCTTTACGGTGAGGAGTCCAACGAATTTCCTCCGGCAAAGACGACGACCACCACCTCTGCTACCGCCACCGCCACCACTATCTCTCCTGAAGATGAAAAGGAAATCCAGACTGAAGAACTAAGCCAAAATTACGAGAAAGAGGAGACGGGGTACACTTACAACAACAACAACAATGGCTACGCAAACAATCAAAATTCTTATAATGCCAACGGCTACACCAACAATTATAACGGTGAGAACAGCTATGTGAGTGAGAAACAGGGGATGAGCGACACGAGGTTTATGGAAAATGGCAAGTATTATTACGACGCTAAGAGTGAGAACAAATATTACAGTGCAAATAGTGAAGGTTATTATAATGGTAATGGTGAGAATGAGTTTGATTCCATGGAAGAGTATGAAAGGCAGCAGGGGTATTATCAACAGAGCCAAGAAAAGTATGTTCCTTAGAGAGAGAGAGAGAGAGAGAGTATACACATGATGACTAATTTATGTGTTACATGGTCATGTAGTTTCAACGTGTGGTTCAATATCTGTGCTTGAACAACTGTTTTTGTGCTTTTAGAATCAAAAAGTTGAGAGATGATATAGATTTTCATTTGAGTTTAAATTTGTAATAGTTCTGTAATGCCACATATATAATGGGATGGAAATTTGACTAATAATTGTTTTTTCCAAGTGGCGATTTAATTTTCGTTGTTTGGTTCCGTGTGGCAATTGACTTCAATTTTTCTTGACATAATTACTAGGTGTCTAATAATGTAACTAATTCACATAATGTTTGTAAAGTGGGATTTACTGACTGACAAAATTTTGAAATGGTCGGAGGAGACATGTTATTTAAATGCGTTCGTTTAATTATTTACACAATTGTCACAAATTTATACTTAGGAGTGAAATTACATAGATATTAGAGGGTTCGAGTCCCTCCTACAAATTTTAAAAAAATGTAATACCTAATTTACCAGTCGTTATTAAATCGATCAAAGTTGGCCTTTATTGTGATGGTTGATCAATGACCTTCTTCTTATACTAATCTCCTAAAAGATGGGAAAAATTTCATTGTAGTTTTGCTTAGTTACTTTTCTCTTGAAAATGCGAAATGTCTCATTCAAGCGCACCTCTCACAATTATAAAAAAATAAAAAATAAAAATCTCGACTCTCCAAACATGAAATCCTGATTATACCCTTGTCTATACTATATTCTAAGTATTATATAATGTGCGTCATGCTCTTCTTTTTGAAAAGAAATAAAGAAATTACACAAAAATCTACAATAATACTAATGTTTTGCTTCCCTCTTTATCTGTTCTTTCAATTAAAAAAAAATCTCCGAAGTTCTCTCACTTTTAATTTTTTTAATGTTACTTTTTAAATTAATGTTAAAACGTAATTCAATAAAAAAAAAAATCAGGCTCCCGTACATACTTTAGGTCCCGCGCTGCTAAACTACTCCACTGAGTAACAGATAGCCTATAACTCGAGTTCGGTTAACAAACAAGGTTGGTGTGAGAATATTACATTTCTTATCTTTTCCTAGACCAACGGTCCTAACCAACCACACACACCCACAGAGAGAGAGAGAGAGTATAACTACTTCCGTTTTTTCACCAAGAGTGCTACACACACATTATTTTTACACATTACTTTTGCACATCACTTAAAATTACGTCGTTTTGTTTTGAGAAAGACCCAAATGTGTTTTGAGCTATGTGGGTCAAAAATAAATATGATTTTTTCTCAATACAAAATGGCGTAGTTTTAAGTGGTGTGTAAAAGTGATGTGTAAAAATGATGTGTTTGTAATATTTTTGTTTTTTCACCTTTTCTTTTTTGAAACCCTCGTTTAAGCTGACTATTTTTTTTGGATTATTTTTTTGTTTTGTGTAAAAATTTATTACAATTTTGTTGTGAATTATCTGTTCGTCTCAATAAGAGATTTCAAAAAAATTATAAATAATAGATTAAATTTGAAAGAAAGAAATTATTCGTTGTTTTTAGTGATGTTTTTAAATTTTTAAACATAATTTTATATTTTTTATCTAAATTGATCAATAATTTATAAAAAATTAAAATCAAAATAATTAATACAAATTTTTTTTGAATAGAAACCAAAAAAAATTTGCAAAAAAGAAAGTTATGCCAAATGCTCGACAATGATCTAATTGTTTTCAGTCGCATTATAGGTTATTGATTTTTGTGTATGCATATTATTTTTGTAATGACGTGGGGAAAGGACAAAAAATTAAGACAAACAAATGAAAGAAGCTAAAAATAATATCATTTTACATAGTTTAGAAGTTCAAGAAACCGAGACGAAACTAAATATGCATTTGTTAAAGAATTATCATGAATTTGGTGACTCATAAAAATTAAAACAATGATTGATTTTTTTGTATAATTGTTTTTTGATAGAAATAAATGAAACATAGACAGACATAAGCAAAAATTACGTTCTACAAAACCAAAAGCACTATTCCTAACTTTGACTCTTTCAACACATAATTAAACTACTTAAGTCATGGGCCACCCACTCAATAAACAGACAGTTTATATTTTCAATAATTGATTGCCCTCATTGCATTTACCTTTGCGTGAATTCTAATGAAAGAGTATGAACGTCATCCATTTAAGTCGGACCAGGGGCTACTGTGTATTATGCATAATTATGATATTTTATTTCACATCAAAAGTTTACATAAATGATTCTGGATATATAAGGAATCATATAATTAACTACTACTAACAACTTGACTTTAAGCATTTTGGACCACGTGATTGAGCTCTAACAATTTGTTGGGTCAGTGTTTTACATCGGGCGTTACAACAACAACTCCTGCTATACGCTAAAATGACGTCGTTTTGTAGCTCAAAACATTACTCGAACAGTTAAATGCTAACCGAACAAATTTCGGTCAATGTTTTTGAGAGTCAAAACGATATTATTTTGGCACACAGCAGGAGCTATTGTGCATTGTGCACAATAGCCTCCCCAATTCCCTTTAAGTCATCGGCCACCATTTTATTTTTCACCTGTTCATTTTCTAGTTTCCACTCAATTTTTACTCTTTTGAGTACTCCACGATAAAATTCTTACTTTGTCCCACCGTAGTTCCAGATATAAAACACATAAAAATTTAATGCATTGTCTAGCTGTTGACCCCATAAAAAACAATTTTTAGTTCTGCTTTTGAACTACTTATTTCTTGTGTAGTTCAAATTATCTATCATGATTCAGACTCATTCTTCGGAATAGTACCGTATGAAAAGCTTGAAATGCAAATTTATTGTTAATTCAAAAGCTTGATATGTGGGATTTTACAGTGAGCAAAGTTATCAGGCTTGAATGCGGTGTCTTTGTTAAGAGTTTTTGTAGTGGCAATGAATTACGGTGGTGTAATTATCATAATAGAAAATAAAGTATTTTAGAAAAACATATGGGCTGGACCGCCAGTCTTGATGTTAACAATATAATAATGAAATTAAAATGGCCCAAGAGTATAAAGGGCCCATGGTAGATCCAATATAAAGGGCCAGTTTAATATTGAGTTAAAATTTTGTTTGGATGAGTAATGAGGTGGGGTAGAGAAATTGTGATCAAGGCTTTATTTGATCTGATTAAATTATTAAATTATTTTTTTATTTTTATGCAAAAAAATTTATAACTTTTTGTCTTTTGTTAATTTTTTTTTGGATTATTAGTTCATCTCGACGAAAGCTTTCAGAAAAGTTATAAATAATAAACTAAATTTGAAAAAAATTCAGAAAAAACAAAAATAATGCAAAAACAAAGTTTTTTTTAAACTTATTCGTCATCTTTAGTAATATTTTTTTTAATGTTGGGACGTAATTTTATACTTTTTATATTCTTTTCATCAAGACGGACTAATTATTCACAACATATTGAGGCCAAAACAACAAAAGCAAAAAAAATTGAATAGAGACAAAAAAAAATTCGAATAAACTAGTGAGGCCAAATGGAGCCTAATAATAAAATGAGATTATTAATGAGGAGATGAATTCTTCATCCATATTTGTTTTGCATAGGACAATACGTCTAAAAGAGATAAAACTTAAATAGGTATTATTAAGTTTTTCCTTAATTAATAATTAATTCAGTTAGGCAATGATGTGCTCTTACGCACATGCGTGCATGCCAATCTCGCAAGGATAGAGCCAAGCTGATAAGGGCGATTCGTGTAATAATCGACCCGAGGAAGGTGGTTTAGGAGGTTACCAACCTGAAGAGGGCGATTACCAATCTTGAATTAGAGATAAAACAGATACCCTAAATGTCTCGAGATAGGTTCGAAATAGATAAGGATGGAGAAACCTTGGCCAGTTCAACTTAAGATAAGGAATTTGTGATTGGATAAAACTCTAACAGTAGAAGTTAATTCCTTAAAGAGTTCAGATCGATTTTATCTCATTATTGGTCAATCAGAAGACAACTCTTATTCGATTGTAATGACAAATTAGAGTCCTAAGATAATTGAAAAAAATTAAAATACAGAGTTTATAAACAAACGTGCAGAGCCATAGTGAACGGTACATGCTAATACAGAGCATTAGCAATTGCTTAAAGAGATTCTTGTGATCTCCATTCTAACTTTATCATCGGAGTGTTTTTCCGCCACAACGGCAGTAGGTTCTTTGACGTTTTATTGTCTTACAGATCGTGGGTTTCAAAAGAGAGAGAGCATAAATCATGTTGGTTACTGAGGTATTAATTTTTTGCTTTATTGAGAAAAACACCCCACTACAATTAGCGCCGTCTGTGAAAAAATTAAGATCTCATGACAAGAACACCACGAAAAGAAGCACTAAAAGGGACCACTGGCAAAGAAAAGTCTAAATCTCTGCCTCCAATTCTGTCTAAACCAAAGGGTCCAAGAAATCATGTAACACGAATTTCTCCCTAGGATTCACGGGGAATTTTCCAGAAGAACAATCGCAGGATCCTCCACGAGAAGATCTTCCTCCACTTCCACCGGCACCATTAGTAGCATATGAACATGAGCCTCTGGACCCATTTGGGGAAAGGAGAGGATCCCAGACCCATAGAGGATCACGCTTAAGGACACGAGACAAACTGGATAGGGAAGACAGTGATCGAGAAAGAGTGCGGAGGCAGGACCGCGAAATAGAGGAGATTAGACACTATTTAAACAGGGTGGAAAGAGAGAATAGGAATCTTAGATAGGATAGAGACCAAGCGCGTTCTAATAATACCAAACGGGAAGAGCACATTAGGACAGTGGGGAGCCGATGTTAGGAGGACCCTCCCCAAGAATTACCGCGAGGAGGACGTTCCCCGGTAGTAGGTGTTCGTAGTAACGCTCGAGAAGAGTAAGCTTTCTAGCAGCGTGCAACGAGCTCGGCCAGACCCCCCCCCCCCCCACACACACACACACACACACCCACACCCATGAGGGAATGGCTAAGTCAGCAGCTTGAGGCACGCCATTCAGACCACAAATTCACAGTAGGGCCTTTTGTAGCAGCTGGTTGCACCGCCATTGTCAGAAGAAATAGAGACTGTGGTGTTACCCATAAAGTTTGTTCCTCTAAAATTCCATTTGTGCAATGCAAGACAGACCCATTGGGCAGGGTTCCTTCAGGCCATGTTCATCTACTTCGGCCGAGACAGCTCGTATTGTCGTGTTTTCCCAATGAGTTTGGGAGAAACTGCCTTAAAATAGTTCCATAAGCTCCCTTCACACTCGATCAACAGTTAGGGGCAGTTAGCTAAGCAGTTCCTGGCACGATTCATGGCAAATTAAGCCCAGCCAAAGGATCTTGACACACTTATGGCAACCAAGAAACATTCTGATGAAAGCCTAAGGGAGTTTTTCAATAGGTATTGGGTCATATACAATGAAATAGAGGACTACAACGACAAGTATACAGTAACTACCTCCAGACTCGACATACCTGCTAGTGTAAAGTTGCGAGAATCCCTTATAGTGAATCTAGTGGAAATAATCTCCGAATGCACGGTCAGAGTGGAACAGTATGCCAAGCTGAAAGACGAGATTAGAAAAAAGTAATATGGTATTAGAGGCCGAACATCAAAGAAAGAGGCCGAAGTGGCCTTTGCGAAAAGTGAGGACAAACTGTATGGATCTCAAATGTACAAAGCAGTGAGAATAATGATCAATACTTCATATTCAAGATGATCTGACCGCTCAAAGATGAGTCATATTATAAGTGGCCACTAGTTTCAAGAGGAGAGCTAGTTAACAAAGATTCGAGTAGAGAATGGTGAAGCTACTATAGTAATCATTCACACATCATAGAGAATTGCACATCCTTTGAAAGATTGCTAGAGGACTTGTTAAAGCTGGATATCTCAGGAAATATATTGCCGAAGGGGGGCAAGAGGAAATAGAGCAACTGCAAACCAATAGATTTGATTCATCCGAAGAAGAGGCCACAACAACTGTGACTATCCATATTATACATGTTGTGGTCCACTGGGCCAATGAGAATGAGGCCAAGGCTGGACACCAACATCACATCCATCATCTGGGACCAAAAAAGAAGGAAACCAAGAAGGAGTCCAACATGGAGATTTTCTTTCCAAATAAAGACCTGGAGGGGGGGTCCAGTATCCCCAGAAAGACGCATTGGTTGTTACACTACTTCTTGGCACTTTCAACATTGAGAGAATCATAGTCGACAAGGGAGTCAACTGAGATTCTACACTTTGACACATTCAAGAAGCTAAGACTCACTTAGATCGATCTCAAGAAAGCAAATATCCCTCTAATCGACTTTAGTATAGAACTAGTCTGACCATTGGATCCAGTTACTATTCCTGTTTGGGTAGGCAAGGTGACCATGAAGATAGATTTTTGGTGATCGACGTACCCTTAGCTTACAATGCCATTGTGAGCCGAACATGGCTACATAGAATGGGGACAATACTGTCCAACTGTCATTAGGTTATCAAGTTCTAAGGCAAAAAGACGTGATGCAAAAGAGAAGAAGGTCGGCGGTTCAACACACAGAGGCAGTGATTCAGGAAGTTGATCAGCGACTGGAGGCTGAGACTACACGAGAAGTATATTACTCAGAGTGGCTTTCAAATACTGTTGCTGTAAAGAAGAAAAATGAAAAGTGGAGAGTCGGTGTTGACTTCACAAATCTCAACAAAGCTTGTCCAAAAGACAAATTTCTAGCTAGTCCCAAAGATCGATTAGTTAGTGGACACAATGATAGGGTACAAACGCATGAGTTTTCTCAATGCATATCGAAGATACCACCAAATAGCCATGTACGAGCCCGACTAGGAGAATACCTCCTTTATCACACCAATGGGGCTATTTTGTTACAAGGTTATGCCATTTAAACTCAAAAACACATGGGCCACCCACCAGAGGTTGACCACTTTAACGTTCAAGGATTTGCTCAGTAAGAGCATGGAAGTTTACATAGACGATATGAGGGTCAAGTACGAGAAGGCCGAGACCTATATCGTAGATCTATGTCAAACTTTTTGAATATTAAGAGAATTTAAGCTTAAACTCAACGCTTCAAAGTGTGCATTTAGAGTAAGCTTAGGAAAATTTGTCGAGCATTTGGTCACTCGTAGGGGAATAGAAGCCAATCCCGACCAGGTCGTGACCCTTCAGAACCTTCAAAGCCCACAAACTACTAATGAAGTGTAGAGACTTACTGGGATGAAAGCGGCACTTAACGAGTTTATAAGCCGATCACTAGGCTGTTGCAAGCCATTCTTCCAATTACTGAAAAAGCAATCCAAGTTTTTTTTTTTCCGGGGGAGGGGGGCGGGGGGAGAGAGAGAATGTGAAAAAGGCCTTTTAGAAAATCAAAACATATTTGGTTGCACTCTCTCATTACAACTCCTGAGCTCGACGATATTCTAAAATTCTATCCGGCCATCTCTAATCAGGGATAATGGTGCTGACCAAACACCGATCTATTTTGTGAGTAAGACTCTCCTAGATTATGAGACAACATATCTAAACTTGGAGAAATTGATCCTAGCATTAGTTGTGGCTTGTGAAAAATTACAACATTACTTCCTTGCTCATACAATAGAAGTACCAATCAAGCACCCAATCAGCCCTGTCTTGAGAAAAATAGATCTTTCAAGGAGGGAAGTGACATGGTCAGTAGAGCTTGGCGAGTACGATATTTTCTATCTCCTTAGAACAACAATAAAGAGCAAATCTTGGTGAATTTTGTAGCACATGACCAGGACCAAGAGATTTCAACAGTTGTAGAAGCACTAGCTCCTAAGCCATAAGTACATGAAGGACATGAACTCGACATGACTCTTTATTGAAAGATGTTTGTGGATGGCTCTGCATGCTCCAAAGGCTTTGAAGTTGGCATCATAATAGTTCAACTAAGTGATTGTTATTTCGAACAATCGATACAACTCAATTTCAGTGCCACCAATAATGTTGCCGAATATGAGGCATTGATTTGTGGGTTGAGATTTGCTTACAACATGGGGGCAACGGAGATAGTTGTCCACTACGACTCCCAACTAGTGATCAATCAGCCGTCGAGAGAATATACCACTAGAGATGACAAGATGACCTTTTATTCCGAGAAGGCAAAAGAGGAACTGCAGAAATTCTCAAGGATAAAAAAATAGTGCAAACCAGTTCAAGACAGAATGAACATACAGATGCCTTGGCATATTTGGCCTTAACAATCCCAAGCAATGGGCTCAAAGTCAACAAAAGAGCTACGCGGATAAACGGATGAGGCCATTGACTTTCAAGGTCAGCGATCATGTGTTCCTAAAGATCAAGCCAAGAAAAGGCATTACTCAATTTGGTAAGATGGGAAAGTTGATACTGATTTATTGGACCTTTTGAGATCCTAGAGAAGATCGGCGAGGTGGCATATCCGCTAGCATTGCTGCCACAAATCGATAGAGTTCACAATGTCTTTCACATGTCGATGCTGAAGAAATATATGGCATTAACAACTCATATCCTGAATTGAGAGGATGTCTCATTGGATGAAGACACAACCGACGAGGAGAAGCCAGTTCAGATTCTGGAACACGGGAAGAGAAACTTAAGAGGTACAACCATTAATTTGGTCAAAATTCCTTAGCATTACCAGAATCTGGAAGAATCAACTTGGGAGCGGAAATATGTGATGAGAGCTAACACCTTGAGCTTTTTGTTTAGATCATACTATTGGAATTTTGAGAACAAAATTATTTGAGGGGAATATGTCCTAATAACCTAAGTATTTTTAATAAAATTTAAACATTATTGAATTAATTTCATGCATTTTCTATCTTAAAATAGAATTTAGGGTTTGAAAAATTGGTAGCTCGCTCAAGCAAGTTGAGACCGTTTGAGTGGTCTTTTTAGTTTTTAGAACGTACAACTAGGGCTTTGAAGTGCCTTTAATATGAGAAATTGATGAGATTTATGGCACGGTTTAAGTGAGTTTTTCCTTATAAATAGGTAGGATAGTTTCTTATTATGTTTACAAAATTATTTTATTAAGTAATCAGAGAGTTGAAGGAAGAGAAATTGTGAGTTTTCAAGTGGAGGTTTTGTTCAATTGTTAGTTGATCTGTTACCAATCTTCAAGTTTTCCTTTGATTCAAGGTAGGATTGTTCTCCTACTAACCCTTGGGCTATAGATTTCGATGTTTATTTCGTGTTTTAGCGTTATGTTTGCATGATTTAGTTCTTTTTCGAGTTTAGGGTTTCATATATGGAATTTCCAAATTCTAAAAAAAACGACAGGCCGCTCGAGCGAGCCTTTGTATTTTGCTAGAAGCTGCCATGTGTCTAGCGGATTCATTTTACTCAGTCATGCAGAGTTTTTTAGCTCGCTTTGGCGACCTACCTAAATCTAGAAAATTTCAAGAAAGTTTTAGCTTGTTGTTTGAGTCCACGAGCTATGGATCTAATTGTTTTAATTCGACCATAATGTATATACACTATGCACAAGTATACACACATCATTTCTATGCTCACGGATTCTCATAGGATCTCGTGAGTGCGGAAAAGACTTGTTTGAGCATGTGTTACTTTTGAGATGTGATGGACTCGCAATGTGGAGATTATTGTTCAAATTTGTATAAAAAGGTAACAAAAGTGGAACTAAAAGAATTACAGTCGTCGTGCTGCATGTTCCGGGTTAGATTCCCAAGGTATTCCGGGTTAGATTCTCGAGATGGTACCTGTGGGTTAAATTTCTCAAATTCGTTCTTATGCTGAGTTAGATTCCCGAGGAGTTACATTGCCCAAAATACTTAAACTCAAGTTATTAGTAGTAGTATACACAGTTCCTCATATAACCAATATCACTTATGTAGACTTTTGATATAAGACAGGATGTCACAGGCTATATCTAAAGCCATATAGCCATGGCTTCATTTTGCTCCATCAATTGAGTTACGACATGCCTGAGGGTGTGCACCTTGTTCTTTAAGGGATTTGGCATTTGTGAAGTCTCTCCCTTTTGACGTTCTGCTTAAGATGTGGCAATCCGGTAGTCAGCATCATGTATTTGGATCTTTAATTTGACTTTGTTTTGTAGAAACAAACTCGATCTCATAAATGTCAAACTGACAATGCCAAAAAATCGGACAACAACTCAATGTTCTTTTAGGTTACCTGCATACAAGTTTAAGGGTCGGGAGTATTTTTGGGCGATGGACCCTCTAATGATCAAGTTAGATTACAAGTATGTTTGGGAATAGGAATGCATCAGGTTGGATGATAGCTAGAAATGGTACTTTGGCCACACTAGTATGTGTCGGAATATGAATGTATTAGGTTGCGTGATAGCTAGAAAACGTACCTTGGCCACACTGCCTTTATTATATTTATAGGGTATATAATGGATGATTTGCAGGGACCTGATGGCCACCGATCACGCCTATCATTCCCTATTTTGGAGGAGCGTTCCATTTATTAGATGCATCGTCTAAAAAATAAAAAGTGTCTTTGGGCTTCATTTAAGTAATTCTACTGAGCGGTTTCTGTAGAAGACTCTCTTGCCGAACGTTATATAATTTTTCTATTTGAGTGGCTTGGGGGGTCAAAATCTTCAATCGAATGCTTGTATTTGAGTGGGCGATTGCTAAGTTTTTTGGGCTCATCAGAAACGATGGAGATGGTTGTGCAATGGTGGTGATTTAGGAGTTGCATTTGGTTTTAGTAGGTTAATTAGGAAATGAAAAAAGAGTTAGGGAGGGAGGGAGGGAGAGAGAATCCTATCAATTAATCTTAAAACTATTACAAGACTTATTCAATTCCGAACTTAGATTTGTGACACATAAAATGGTAAGTAGATGAATATTTATAGGTTGAATTCTTAAGTTAATCTTAGAACTAGGATTTACATTCAAGCAGGAATTCAATCTAGAACACCAATTTAAATGATTCAAAACTTAATTATATTTTGCAAAAAATAAATAAATTATATTGACATATTATTGTTCATTAATAAGGCACAATGAGATAATTTTTGTGTTTTTTGAACAGTAGAATACATATTTAATTTATCCGAAACTTTTATCAAATAAGTTTTTATAGGTTGTGAAAATTTAAAATCGATTACTTTCACTTGTAGAAAAGGATTTATAAACTAAATATGAACCATCTTTGGATACTCAAAAAGTACAAAAGTAGAAAACAATTTAAATAAACAATCTTTTGAATTTTTTTATTTTCAATTTTCAATTTTTTTCATATTCTGTTTATATTTTTTACTTTGTTTATTTCTTGTTGAGATGAAACATAAGAGTTAAATATTGTGATAAAAAGCTTAAAACATTTACTAACAAAGAAAATAAGTCATTTATAAAAAATATGATAATTTATTAAAAATAAAAATAAAAATAAAAATAATTTAAAAGTTACAACAATTTGAAATTCGATTAATATTTTGTGCTATTGGCCCATCTTCGAGATAATTTAAAAAAAATCTTATATTTGAACTATAAATTAGAAACTTTACTAAAATTAACGCAAATTAATTTAAAAAATTAATCTATTCCAAAATCTAGTTGAATAGGAAATAGGATCGGGATGTCTTGGAAAGAAAGGCAATGAGACTATATTCGTACCTTTGGCAATTCCTGAAATTTATAATTGTTGCTTCAAGAGGGAGTGAAAGAGCAAAGCAAAACTAGCAAGAAACGAGAGCCTGGTTGTGCCTAGGGTTTCCATAGGAATTCCCTCTACTATCTGCGAAAAGCTGTTGTTTGCTGAAGAAACATCCGAGACGATTTCAATCGAGGTTCTTCAGAATCTGCGAGCCAATCTAGGGTTTCGTGCATTCCCTCCTCCATATCTTTCAGTTCTAGTTCCTTCATGGCGCCCCATCCAAACAGTGCCAGTGGCAGCGGAACCACTCGAGATGAGGCATCGGTGAAGGTTCCCGCAAAGGACCCCAAGAAGAAGGATGAGAAGAAAGACGAAGATCTCGTAAGTTCAATACTGTTTGTTTGCGGAGAAAGAAAATAGATTGTTCAATATTGTGATTTTTCTTGCCGTTTTAGTTTGTAAATTGATAGTGTAAACTGACTCTCTGGATGTGCAGTCGGAGGAGGATTTGGCGTTGAAGCAACAAGTGGAGTTGTACGTGGAGAGGGTTCAGGATGTCGACCCTAGGTTGCAAAAGGTCGTTCACCCTTGAGAGTATGAGGTACTAGTTACGGCATTCTGAGTGTAAAATTGATGGGTTGCCAAAACTTTGGCTCCGTTTGGATAGTTGTGGATTTGAATTGAAGGGATTTGAGTTTTTCTTCAATGAGCTAGCGTGGATTTAGATTTGATATTTTGCTTAGGGATTTCAATATTATTAAGTTTGAGAGCTCTATCATGCTATAAGTTTAATGGATTCGAGTGATTTGAAATACTTCATGATAGGGATTGTAGGTACGAGATCACAATAAATTGTATCTTCTGCCCTAACTGAACATATTCTATTTCTGAAATTGAATGTTATATCCTTTCATTTAAAATCCACATTATAAGAAGGGGGCCTCAATCTTTCGAATCAGTTTGTTGTTCTCTGCAATATTACTTTATTGCTCCAATGATACGTCACTAACCATGGTGCCTTAGTTGAGTTTTGGTTCATTTTAGCTTACTTGCATGAAGTGGGTACGGGAGCTGAATGGGGGCGGACCCGGGGGAGTGGAGGATTATAGAAGTTCCTTGTTTGGGAGCGGTGGGAGGAGCATTTTGGAATGGCTTATAAACTATAAGTGTACTATACAAGTAAATATCATAATTCGTAATTTGTGTCAATTGCAAATATTTTATACCAAATATAAGTAAATATTACGGTTATACTATCTAGTTGAGCAAATTTAATTTAATATTTATCTAGCATCTTGTAGCTATTTCTTGTTTTCTCTTGGTTGGTACTTGGTATCTTTCACTCGTCTTTCTTTTGAGATTTATACGCTTAAGAGGTTCTATCCTAGTTGGAGCAGGCTCCTTTCTAGGTGGGAGCGAGGTTCCTAGGTGATTGTGACTTGGGAGTGCGGGAGCGACATTCTGAGGTAGATTTATCAGTCCAATAGGAGGTTTTTACAGCTAAGGATTTAAGTAGGTGGAGATACTGACATACTGATTAACTTAGCATGAAGCAATTGGTATCATTTTGTTCCGCAAAAAGTTAGAATTTTTTTTGTGTCTCACTCCATGATTGGGCTATCGGACTTCAGAATGACATTGAGCAATCGAGACATGGTTAACTCATTGCATATAGTTAAGGTATTTTTCATGGCATAATAACAACTTACGTGGTTGTGTTAAAATTGTTGAGTATTTTGTTAGTAGGTTCCCCTATATCTTAGTTTGGCAGGGTTTGTTGGATTGTGGTCGACAAATGGTAGTAGGAATCACTAGGATTATTGGTTGTAACTGGATGTGATTTATTGTATATTTTCCTTCAACTCATGCAGCCCATTTCACGCGTAAGAATATTTATGATTGGTGCTAGGGTCTGGTGAGTTTGAACTTTGAATCTTCCACATTGTTTGGATTTGAAGGTATGCGTTATGACACCACATCAATAGTCATTAGACTCAATACTAATTGAATTTCAGGAAAATTGCGAATGGCCATGAAAGGTTAGGATATGCGATGTAACTAGTGTCATGGTTGGACCAGGATCAATTATGGTAGTAGGCTAGATTTTAACTGTTTACTCGGCTTTATTCGGCAATCTAATTTGGAGTCGGGAAAAACTTTACACAGCTTCAAAATTTGGTTCACCGTTTTCACCAGAAAGTATGCTGGCTTTAGAGATGTGCATTTTGTCCCCTCTTTTTCTACTTCTTATTGTTTTTGGGAGTTATGTTCAATGGTAGGAAGGTTTTTGGCTTTTTAAATTTCTTTATCCCATGTCATGTGCACTTTTTATTACACGCAACATATGTGCCAACATGATATGATCATTTGACTAGGTCTGGGGAATGGGACTGGATGCAATGTGGGGATTAGACACTCCAACCCTTTACATGTAATGATCAAATAGGCAGATTATATTTGATGGTAGAGATGGGTTATTTGCTTGTTTCAGATGGAAATACTACCATTTTTACCTTACCTCATTCTATTCAATTTATTGGGTTTGAGTATCCTTATGTAAAAGTGCCCTAGTACAGCAGAGTGATTTGTTAGTATTTTTCTTAAGTTCCTGTAGTTTTGTTAGCAGTTCTGCAAAGGTAAGTGTCTTCAAAACTATCATTTTTTCTGCCAATTTTGGTTATTTTGCACTGAAATATTCTTAGATGGTGGCTGCAATGCTTACTAAACTGAAAAGAGTAGGAGACCTTCAAGGAAATAACATAGGCCAATATTATGCATGGTTAAGTTCTTTTTTGTATTTTTGTAACTTGCAGAACTCTGATGGACGTTCACTTTTGATAGTCTGCAACTACCTAACGTGTGAAAGCAATTCTTGCGTGATTAACCTCTCATATGGTGTATTTTTCATTTTTCAATAATTATCATCTTGTTTGATTGTGCAATTGAATTTTTTCCTTGCAGGCAGGAGATACGGACCTCAACCAGCTCTATGACTTCAGTGCCGAAGCCCTTAAAGTTTTTGCGTCCTCATTATGCAACTCTAAAAGCCTATTATGATACCATGGCAGATTCGGATCTGAAGGTTCAAATTTTTTGGATGGCCTCTTCCATTATCGTTTTCAATCACTGCAACCTGTCTGATCTGCTTTTCCTTTTAATGCAGAAATTCCTAGCAGATATACTCTCGGTTTTGGCCATGACCATGTCTGCAGAAGGAGAACGAGTAAGCTATGTTATTTTTCGGATTTATGCTTCATTTATTTATTGTTAAAGTCACTGTGTTGTCAGATTGGTGTAGTTTTTTGTGTGATGCAACTTCTTAGCCGTGCAATTCTCCTGTCTCCGATGTGTTGTAGTCAATCTGTGTGTATGTGTCTATCCATTAGCACAACTTACATACTATGGTCACTCTTAATCTACCTGAATTCCTGTTGTTGGTCTAAAAAGTCGAGTACCATACTTTTTTCATGATATCGAAGTGTGTTTGATATTTTTGTCAACGTGTCAATTATTCCAGGACAGCTTGAAATACAGATTGTTGGGTTCCGAAGGTGATATAGGTTCATGGGGCCATGAATATGTCAGGTGAGCAGCATCAAACTGTATATTGGAAAAGCAGCACTCAGTATATAGATATGTTTTTTTTGGTTGATTGGGTAGATTTTTTAGTTTGTCTTGAATTTTTATTGGCATTCTAATTAGTGATGTGGTGTAGAATGAGATTAAATAGTGATTTATGGGCAGGATTTTGATATAGATTGATGCATACATGGAAATTACATGTAATCCGTTATATTTTTGCTTATCTATATTATACCTCTGATTTGTATGTAAACTATGACCATACTATCACGCGCCCCCCGCGGCGGGGGGGGGGGGGGGGGGGGGGGGGGTGGAGGTGGTGGTGTTGGCATATCAAGAACTTCGTGGAAAATAAGATTATCCATTCTGTAAGGCTTATACCTTCTTGAGCTTGGAGATGACTTCTCTTGATGAAAGGTTTTTCCGACCTCCGGTCTTATGGTTGATCTAACTCGATTATAACTTTTTCATGTTACAATCACTTGAAGAAAGAAATATCTTCCACAAAAAGAGACCCTATATCGTTTAACACGGTATATATGGCTGTGATCAGCAGCACATGTTATTCATTTTGTGTCATCTTGTATGTTTAATACTGGGAATAATGCTCGGATGCGTTATCTTACGTGGACTCTTCTAAACGTATAAAATACTTGTATCGGACGCTTGATACTTGCATAAGGGTGTGGAATATGTCATTTCTGTTCGATATGTTTTACTGGATATTTGCCAGCAAGCATCTTTTGTAATTGGAGTTAGCCATAAAACTGCATAAAACTCTCTTATGATACACGAAATGTTATATGACACCTTGTAAATACTGTTTTACCAAACACAGTAGAAGAAATATACCAAGGAACCTGACAATTGGACACATACCCTCACCCATCACGCGTACCCAACTCCTTGTAACAGATCACGTGTTTTTTTAATTGTAATACATGTCCATGTTCCATGGTTGTTTCTTACACTTGTGGGATCATTGCGCCTTCATTGTCATGCTTTTGGTGATTGTATTTTTGTGTCAATTAACCCTTACAACTGTTTAATTTCTTTTTGGTAGGAACTTAGCAGGAGAAATAGCACAAGAGTATACGAAACGGCAGGTTAGGATTCCTATATTTTGTAGTGTTGTGATAGCTTTTGCTCATTGGCTCACTACTAGGCAAGTGTCTGATTTTTGCTTGTGTGAACTGTCCAAAGTGTAATAATGAAGGCATTCTATGTATTAGTTCAATTGTTGTTTTATGCATCTTTCTTTTCTTCTGTAATTTTCTGATACACTCTTGATAGTCACAACTTTTGATGTTTTTGACTGGTACTGTTTCAATGTAATCAACTCATTTGCATATGTTTTGGCCTATTTCCTTGTTACTGAGGGGCATATATTATACTAGCACGCGAGTCATGCATTATTATTTCTTAATGTTATGGCTTATTTCATTATTGAGAACTCAAGGATCTTGGCTTACTGTATAAAACGTTTCAGGCTGAAGAGGCCTCTATTGATGATCTAATTGAGCTTGTTCAACAAGTTGTTGCTTTTCACATGAAGGTATGACTCAATCAAAAGTTGTTGGAGTGGCTCAATTCTTTGTTAATAGGAGACAGGGTTCACATATTGTTTGAATTTGTTCTTAACATTTAGTGAAGATTATATTGGGAAATCATTTTACCCAATTCTGTTTCTAATCTTGTTGCATTGTCCGTACAGCACAATGCTGAATATGAGGCTGTCGATCTTTTAATGGAGGTATTATGAATTGTCATTATGCTCCCCCTCCCCCCCTCCTAATTCTTCTTCTTCTTCTTCTTCTTCTCTCTTTTACTGTGCTTAAAATATTGCATGCAAGTGACATCAGGTTGAAGACCTTGATATGTTAGGGGATCATGTGGACCGCACTAACTACAAAAGAACATGCCTATACCTCACCAGCGCGGCAAGGTTTGAGTCCTGATTATTTAAAATTAACTTTTTATTTTGCCTTCCTGAATGCTGCTTTGTCTTTTATACACATACTTTGTTATCTGCATTATGTGGTGGCTTTCATTAAGGATTTTTTAATTACATGTTGAAATTTCAATTTTATTACGCTTTTTAAGTGCCATACAGTGATTTCCAACAGCTGTTTTGAAGTTAGAATTTCTAAATGATCACGAAATATTTTAAGGCCAGATGCTCATTTTACTTGAGTTTTATGATTAAGGGGTTATTTAACTGCAAGAATAGGAGATGTTCAATGGTCGAGTATCATATAAGCAGATATGCTCACACATGGTACCCTTGTATCTATCACAGCTAATTGTGAGCCTGTTTTCAGTTTAACCTTTGAATCGACATTTTATGTATTGGCTTATTCTTAGGTATGATTAAGAAGCTGGTAAAATGCCTGCTATTATGTAGCTCACATTTATGGACATGCAAGCCATGACACCCGTGCAATTTATCATTTTCTTTTCTTCCATTCACATGCTTCATGGTGTTGTGGTTTTGATATTAGCATTTCATAATGCCTTGTGCCACTGTACAGTGCAACCCCCCTCCCCTTTTCTTTTCTGAGATACCTCCCATTACCCTGCAGGTACCTACCTGGACCAGATGATATGCTAGTTATGGATATTGCATACACAATCTATCTGAATTTGAAGAGTACCCTAGTGCACTTCAGATTGCTCTATTCCTTGACAAAATGCAGGCTTGCAGTTCATTGTCATCTGGAATATGAGATTTACCTCATTTGGCTGTGTCAAATAGCTATTGAGCACTGAAAACAAAATGTAGATTTGGAATTTTTGTTGATAAGTGATTTACATGACAATTGAACGTATACATTTCTGGAATATGAGATAGATTTGATCAATTGTGTCACCCAATTTTCTTTTTTATGCCTTGGCAGTATGTGAAGAAGGTTTTTACATCTTGTGATGATCTGCTAAGAAAGAAACAATTTTGTTACATTCTTGCTCGACGCGTAAGTTATTGATAGCATAGAAGTCATGGAGCCTAAATCTCCTGAGGATATCTTACGCTATGTTATGTACTCTCTCTATTGTTTCGTCTTAAATATTCTGATCAAGGTATGTAGAACACAAGTTTTCTTTGATGAATCACATATTATGCGCATAATATTCCTTGATTTTAGATAGATTTTCTTGATTGAATTCGTTCGATACAGGGTATTACTTTTGAGCTTGATGAAGAGATGGCTGCAGATGACGATGACAGGGAGACATTGCAAGAAATAATCAATAACACTAAATTAAGTGAAGGTTATCTTACGCTTGCTCGTGACATAGAGGTCATGGAGCCTAAATCTCCTGAGGATAGTTATAAGGCCTGAACCTCTTGAGGATATCTTACGCTAAGTTATTGATAGCATCTGCCACTTTATAGTTATACTAACTGTTGCACTTCTTAAAGGAATTTGAAGTATGCCTTGTTTGAAATTGTTTACTTCCTTCAATCGTCTATCTTGGCTTGAATTCATTAGGCACATTTGCTTGATGGCCGGGCTAGTGCTGGTGCAAGTGTTGATTCAGCCAGGCAGAACTTGGCTGCTACATTCGTTAATGCTTTTGACGTTAAGCTGTTTGTTGCTTATGTTAAAGCTTTGACGTTAAGACAATATGTTTGTTGCTTATGTTTAGGGTTGGGCATGTGACGTTTGTTGCTTATGTTTTTGCAGGATATGTTAATGACTGTGCCATCAGAGGCTTGACTGTACCGTTAGCTAGCATGCATGCAAGTCATCTTGTATTTGGGAAAGCCAGTGCTGCAGCAAGTCTGGTATGGTGCTCTTCACCTTCAGTTGTTGTTGCTGTAAGTTCTTTTATTCCAGGATTATAATCGTAATTCCTCGTTGTAGGGTATGATTCTTCTTTGGGATGTTGATTCTGGACTTGCCCTACTAGACAAGTATTTCCACAGTAATGACAACCATGTCATTGCTGGTGCATTGCTAGGAGTTGGTATTGTGAACTGTGGTATCAAGAATGACTGTGATCCAGTGAGTTCTACTTCCTTTTTCTTTGAAGACAGAGACCATTGTGTCTAGTTTGAGATCGTAACTTCCCTGTTTCCAGGCATTAGCGCTTCTTGCTGATTACATAGATAAAGAAGATTCTTCCGTCAGAATTGGTGCAATAATGGGTCTAGGCCTTGCATATGCTGGTGCTCAAAATGAGCAGGTCAGGTTCCTTGACTTTTTGTCTTGTCGTTATTTGGTACGCCAACAAGAGTTTGATGTGGGCAACCTCTTTTTGATTTGAGAGGCATTTTATTAGAATCAATCTGCTTATTCTACCAACTGCCATACGATGGTTTCTTCATTTTATAAGTTACTGTGTAGATATATACCCATAATACATATGTACCACATTTACATTGATATGGTATGTAGAGAGAAATTTGAGTCGTCCTAGGGAATAACTTTTCTTTGCATAATACTTGTTACCGAAAGTTGCAAGTTGTTTACTCTAATAGACTGTCCAAGATTCATAATCAACTGTCTCCTATCCTTGGAATACTCACCAACGTTCTGTACTTGGCAATACACCAATTTGACCACTTTTAGTGGATAAAGTGAAATCTTCCACTTTGGATTCCAAAACAATTTGACTAGAGGTAGTAAGAATATATGGTCGGCTGTTCAATTTTCTCTCCCTTTATTATAAGTTCATAGATTTTGTGGTAGCATCATTGGTGGTGCCTACCCAATAAGAGGCCTATTTAGGAAGAGTATCTAATCTCTGGAAAGGATCAATAGAAAACTTTAAATATGTAATTGTTTCTGCTAGATGAATAACCTCCTGATTTATCGTCCATTTTCTTGTATTGATTGTTTAGTTTCAATAGAAGCTGACTAATGTAAATTGTTTCTCAGATCCGTAGTAAATTGACTCCTATCCTTGGAGATAACAAAGTGTCTCTTGATGTGATTGCATTTACTGCCATATCATTGGGCTTGGTATATGTTGGTTCCTGTAATGAAGAGGTTGCCCAGGCAATTATATTTGCATTAATGGACCGAAGCGAGTCAGAATTAGGGGAGCCCCTCACTCGGCTTTTGCCTCTTGGTCTTGGCCTTCTATACCTCGGAAAGCAGGTAATGAATAATCACTATGATGGCTGTTATGTGGAAGGTTCTTTAATGTTGTTTTTGGGTTGTCAGATTCTATTTTTGTGCGCATGCAAATCAAGTTCTTTCAGGAAAAGTTATGATCTATTTACAACAGATAACACCCTATTCATTTGGGCTTGATGGGTATAAGTGTGTTCATACTCATACGTTGGAATTGTTTTCTTTGGAATCCCATTGTGTCATTTCACAGGAGAGTGTGGAGGCAACGGCAGAGGTTTCAAAGACATTTAATGAGAAAATTAGGAAGTATTGTGACATGACTTTACTTTCCTGTGCTTATGCTGGGACAGGGAATGTGCTAAAGGTGTTTACTCTTAAGCCCTTCAATTCCAGCCGGAGTTCTCTGTTCTGCAGATGAAATATCTTACAGTGTATTTTCACACAGGTCCAACACCTTCTGGGTCAGTGTGCCCAACATCTTGAGAAGGGAGAAAGCCATCAGGGACCCGCTGTACTTGGGATTGCTATGGTAGCAATGGCTGAAGAATTGGGCCTCGAAATGGCTATCCGCTCGTTAGAGCATCTTCTACAGTATGGGGAGCAGAATATCAGAAGGGCAGTTCCTTTGGCTCTTGGTCTCCTCTGTATATCAAACCCTAAGGTAAACTATCCAGTGATATTTTCCAAGCTCAGTAAGATTTAGTCCTTTCAATTGGTACATTGCTAAGAAAGTGTATGATTGGATGCTGTGATCCAGGTCAACGTTATGGACACATTAAGCAGACTTAGTCACGACACAGATACTGAAGTAGCAATGGTATTCTCTCTTTTTGTTTGATATGAGATTATAGTAGTATTATCTAATTCTAGTAATGATCTGAATATTTACACTTCTGGGTTCTACAGGCTGCTGTCATCTCCTTGGGGTTGATTGGTGCTGGAACCAATAATGCTAGAATAGCTGGCATGCTTCGCAATCTTTCTAGTTACTACTACAAGGAAGCTACCCTCCTTTTTTGCGTAAGCTTCTATTGTAGTTTATTGCACACAACTGCATCCATACTATCCTTCAATTTTGGAAGGGCTTCACTTGTTTTGAAATGGGCTGCTTGCGCAGGTACGAATTGCTCAAGGTCTTGTTCATTTGGGAAAAGGCTTGTTGACTCTTGCTCCATATCATTCGGAGCGCTTCTTGCTATCCCCGTAAGTGTCTTCATTTGTGCAAAATTGGGCTCCCCATATGTAGGACTGGAACTAATTCACACTCCAGTGCACGATGAATTTGTTCAGCGAGGGGGATTTTGGTAAAAAGGAGAAGCTTCACATTCAGGATGTCCTGTTTGTCAATGGGAGTGTTTCTATTGATTGGAATGATTTTTGAAGCTTTAATCACATAAAATCTAGTTAAATACTTGTACTTCAACCTGGTGATGGCGATTTATTCAACTTTTAACTTCAGTTGTTACAATTTAACAGAGGGAACAAAAACTGTTTTCAAAGTTGAAAGAGTTTTTTTTAAAGAAGTTTTCTTTCACATTATGTATGTGGTGGAATTCTTGAAAACGGATCAATACCATCCGTAAGGAATTTCCAAACACCTGTTTAACATAAATTTTGTCCTGTCTGTAACATGTGAAATAAATTTTTGGTAATGGTCCTCAAAAACTATTTTGGTATTATGGTGCCAAATGAGCATAATACCAAATGTTTCATGCTTTCACTAATTTAACGTGGTGAACTATTCACTGGAGCTAAAGGGAATATGAGTTCTGCATGGCCTGAAAACTTGTTCGGCCATGTGAAAAAAAATCCTGACCCGTGTCTTATTCATGAATGGAGTTAATTTGTGTGAAACTGTTCAAGGGCTATCATGTGGAACATTTTCGCTTGTGAAATAAGATATGGTACAAAATGAATTTGGTGGAGTTTTGCTGCTTACATCTAGCCCTTGCTGTCAAAGCAGATTTGATTTAGAAGCATTTAGTCCTATCTCCGGCTGTTCTAACGACTATACGTTTTTGGTATATATTTATAATCCTTCCAGGACAGCGCTGGCTGGAATAGTAACCTTGCTGCATGCATGTCTTGATATGAAGGCCATCATCTTAGGAAAATATCATTATGTTCTTTACTTCGTTGTGTTGGCAATGCAGGTATGCTCTCTCTCACACATGCACGCACACACGCACATACGCGTGCGCGTGCCAAAAATAATAGGAAGTTTACCTCTTAATTCATGGTTGATATTGTTTGTATGTTTTCTCCAATGCTACAGCCAAGAATGCTACTGACAGTAGATGAGAACCTGAAACCTCTGTCAGTGCCTGTGCGGGTGGGCCAGGCCGTTGATGTGGTGGGCCAGGCGGGTCGACCCAAGACTATCACCGGTTTCCAGACTCATTCAACACCTGTTCTTCTGGCTGCCGGCGATAGAGCAGAACTTGCAACTGAGAAGTACTACATTTTTTTTACTACCCTTGATATAATTCTATTACTAACTTTTTAACCTCAATTTTGCTTACTGATGAATAATTGCCTGTTCAGATATATTCCACTCTCACCTATACTCGAAGGCTTCGTCATTCTAAAAGAGAATCCAGATTACCGCGAAGATAACTAGTAGTTGATAAAGATACAAGCGGAACTGTTTTGATTCAAAAGCCATATCCAGATCTACGGACTCCAGGGGCTTTTTGAGGGTCTAATCTTTATTGGGGATTAGTGGATTTGGGTGAGGCTGTAGACCAGGCCTTTTATATTTATGTTTCTCAGACTTTTTAGTAGATGCCCAAGGGTTCAGCAGGCCACCTGTTGTACAACGCTATGAAAAAGAAAGAAAAGAAGGGGACGGGTTTTGGTTGGCTTGCCTGGATTATTGCTAACATTCTCTGTACTGGGATTCGAATGCATGAAAGCATCTGATGAGGTGGTTTGCATGTTTCTTTTGCTATTCAATGTTTTCCATGGGTTACATTTTTTTTTTCTTTCTAAATTTCACATAATAACAGCTACCACTAATCTACTTCTTCCATAAGGATTGTATCCTCTCGGAGGCTTCACCTTAGTTCCTATTCCTGATTTCAGCTTGATGACCGATAAGTCTTCTTTTCAAATTCCCCAATATTAACGGTCATGCGAAAATTATATCCATCAAAGATCTTTAAAACACACTATCGCAACACAATTTAGCATAACTGAGATAAATTATTCCAATTAATAATTTCAATTTTTTTGTAAAATAAATTTGTTTTGTTATATCAATACTTATCAGATCTACGTAATGTTACGAGTGATTGAGATTCTTGATTGATTCTAAAGAATGAACAATTTCAAAAATGTACATGTTAGGAAATAGGTACAAATTGTAAGAGGTTAAACAATCTCTCTCTCTCTCTCTCTCTCTCTCTATTTCTTGACATCAACATCAAAAGATTGACACAAACTTTTCTACATGCAATAATATATCTAATACTGTATACGAATTACCTATCTAATGTCATTACATATCCAGTATGTCATGTATGTATACCCTGCTGCTTTGGAGAAATCTGACATTCAAATTGTATAGAAGCCTCCCACGCGTGCCAATGAGGCACAATATTCACTTAGGAAAAATCAAGTACATATATATCCATGTCTAATATAAAATACATATCATCCCTCCCCTTCGATTTGGAATTTTTGTTTCACATCACAGGTGACTTTTGACGACTATAATGATGAGATAAATTTTGATTGTGTTGCTATTGCATGTGAATGCTGTTATTTTATTGACTTCAAAATCATATATAGATGATGTAGCAGGGATCCATACTATAATCAATATTTAATAGTCAGATACAAGAGATTTGGTTAACTTGGAGGAAGAGTGTTATAATTTGTTAAGAATGAACCTGAAAGTTTTTGATAGGATTGTTTATGTTATGATGGAGATTGGAAGCCTACGTGATATAATACATTGTAATGTAGAAGAGTAGAGTTAGCTATACTTTTATATACTTTTATATGTAGTTGCGCACAATAATTATTTTGTTAGCTTGAAGTGTTACTTTAAGCGTTCGGGAACAATAATTAGCTATTAGTTTAATCATGTTGCATGACAAATTCATCAAGCCGCCCAAAGAAAAAACACTACAAGAAACAAGAGATGATCAAAGGTTTTGGTCTTATCTTAGATAAGCTTGAGTTGTAATTATATTAATCTTTTTTATTTATAATCTAAAATATCATTCTGAAATATTTTGAATTAGAACTGTGAAGGAGCAGTTGATGACACTCACATTTCTGCTAAGTTATGTAGTAATGTCGTAGCCCAATTTCAAGATAGAAAAGACCAACCATCACAAAATGTCATGCGGATTTGATTTGAAGTTTCCATATGTTATCTCTGGATGAGAGAATTAAGCCTTTGACTCTAGGATTTTAGAGTGAGCCCTCACAAAAATTATAAGATTAAATATTCTCAAGGTAATTAATATTCACTTGTTTGCACCTATAATGAAAACAAACATATTTTTTTGTTTATGTTTTATAGTAAAATACTATTTTGTTGATGCAGGATACTTCTAAGACAATTTATTATGCCATATCGCATTAACAAGATATTATTTAAACGAATTTAGAGATGAATACAAGCTAGTAATGGGGAGTTACTTAATCATAGACACTCTTCCCTTCAAAACTGCATAGATGTGCTTTTAGAGTATTAAAGAAACATTTTGCAATTTTAAGAGAAAAACTCGAGTATCCATGAACAACACCAAGCAAATGTGGTGATTGTATGTTCTACCATTCATAACCACATCAAATAAGCAATATAAATTAAAAATCCACTGAATAATAAAAGGGGGGGGGGGGGGTTATATGGCATCCGAATACGTTGTTTCAGACGTCAAATCTGCACCCGGCAGAGTATACAAATCTTCCAAATCTAGTATGGACCAATTATTCTCTTTTAGATGTGACAAAGAATTATGAGAGCAAGAATCTCACATTGATAATGCAACAAGGGTAGAGATGTTCGATAAAATGATGACAGCAGAACGTGCAAGATGATTAAAACTTCAATAATGAATTATATGTGAAAAAATTTTAACACGCGAATTTGATGCGTGACAAACCAATTTGTTAAGAATTGTGTTTGTATCTTAATTTAACAACTTATTTAGTTGATTAGATTTTTTTATTGCGAATATTGATTTAAGATTTTGGTTAAACTGTATTTTTGTATTTAAAGTTGTTTTGTATGTGATATTGCTTATAGCAACATAGAGCAATTTGAGGATCCAAGTCAAACTAGATTTGGAAAAAGAAAAGAACAATCTAACACTCTTACAAGTTTATTGGTGTGATTGCAATTGCAAACACTCATACACCCTACATGCACTCCCCACTAATAATCTAACACACACTAAAACCAAAAGCAAAAGTAAAAAGTAAAAACAAATATCCACAAGTGCAAAAATACTTACTAAAGCGTGAAAACACCAACTTCTCGGCAACGACGCCAAAAATATGGTTGACTCAGAATAGTGTATCATTGTGGCTCCAAGATCAATCACATTAAAATTATGAACTCCTTCTACTCTTCAAAGAAAATGTATTACGGAGAAGTTTCGGATATCGATCTACAGGGAAAAAGCGAATAATGCTTGGACGGGTATGCTTGCCCAATTTCGGCGTTAAGGACGCCAATATTTTTTCATTCGGATTTGAGGCTAACACCAAAGAACAAAAAATACACGCGAAAGTGATTAGATAACGAGGAGGCGTTGTGAATCACTTCATCGATAACCTAAGCAACCGATATCTCATTTTCTACTCAACCAAGAACAAAATATCTTGTTGTTGACCGATAAATATGTCAATGAAACCATGCTCAATGGATGTGTTGGATAATGAAGCATGAATAATAGATCAAATAACGAAGGATATCGATCTAAGCATTGGATGTCTCGAAATCACTTTGAGTATACCCAATCAAAGGCTTAACACTTTACTTAAGTCTCAAAAGAGGAAGAACAATCTTCATTTCTAACAAATTTTGAAAACCCTAAGGAGAAAATATCATAGTTGCCTTTGTTATGAGATGAAGATCATCTCAAAACCAAGCCTAAATAACTAGCCTAACATTATGTAATGGAAAAACAACACAAAGCTTGAAAACAAGAACAACATAAATAAAGTTTACCTTGTATTGAAAATGATTCAAAAGACGAAAAACACCAAGCTTAACCTTCTATTTTTTCAATGAAACTTGATTACAAAACAAAATATTACAAGAAATTATGAGCAAAAATGCTCAAGAACTAGCTAAAAAAGTATAAGAGAGCCCTCACCACTCTTTAGAAAATAAAAACTAAACTTATCCAAAACATAACATAATATCTATCTCCCTAAAATCTGATGTTATCATTATGGAAATCTTCCTAAAAAACCCTCAAGAAGTGACACAAAGTGCTCCTAATCCAAGACATTATGTTGTCTCCCAAGTAGGCTTGGCACGAGCTCGAGATATATCAAAACATCTCCAATCAGTTAGAATAAAGGTGCTGTCAAAATCCCAGGTCAACCGGTTGGCCTGATCTTGGACCATCCTGTTGAGTCTACTCTCTGTATATGGATTTGCCTTCTGCATTCTAAGTTCATTCGATTGGACTATTTTTGGACCAACTAGTTGAGGTAGCTTTCTACATCTTCCTTTGGCTTGTGTATTAAAGAGACATTTGATTTGGCCTGTTTTTGGACCATCCGGTTGGACTAGGCTGCAGCATCTCGTCATCCAGATGAACTTTTTGCAGTTTGTTCTTTCCAACTCCAACAGTCGGTCTCTTAGGATTCCTTCAATTCGTAACACTTTCCTGAGCTTTAATAGATTTGACGACGTGCTTCCGAGATTTGGGACTTGATAGGACCACTTGGGTATCATATTGACTTACTCTTTTAACGTGATTAACCTGCAACGGAACAAATAATACCTTACATGCAATATCAACTATAATATGTAATAAAACTCATGCACGTGTGCCAATATGGAGATGATGAGCCAATAGGTATGCAATATTACGCAGTCATCAAGGTCTAAAATGGCGAAATGACGGTTAACTTTTGAAAAGTGTAAAGAGGAAAATGAAGAGCCAAAAGGTGCTATGAAAAACCTTTGACCGTCTTCAAACGAGAGCCGTTTGTTAGAATGCACGACCAAGGGACCGATTGATGCCGCATGGAGTCTAGAGAAAAAGCCTATCATCACATTAAATGCAAATGCTACGTGCAAAAAGAGGAAAAACATAACCATTAGTTCTCTCTACGACTTTTGGTATTTCTTCGCATTCATTTGTCTGCTTGGAAATAGGAGAGTAACTGATGAGCATGAGAACTGAGTATCTGGTCATGATATGTTGTCTGCTCAGTTAGGGGGTTTCCTCACCACTTGTTTAGATCATTCTCCTCAGAGCGTGTTGTTGCGTATAGGTTATTTTGGGTTTAGTTGGCTATCTGATCTTTTGTATTCATTTAACCGCATTCCTATTATCTTGGGATAAGGATTAACTCCTTATGATAATTATCTGTTTCGTGATCGATTAAAGATAAGGATTGACAGTTTCATATCGTAGAGGTCCTTCCTTCAAGGGAACTACTTTCTAATTTAGCTCCATAAGATCAGTAACTAGTTGGCTATATCTACTTAATCTAATGGAACCGTATGGTACAAGGTACGGAACTCTGTCCAATTTAATACGGAGCATTTTTCTTACCCTTCTCTTTACCCTAAATTCTAACTTGGGCATTGGAGGAGTGTTGGTGAGATATTACACCAGTGTCAAGTGTATTGCAGGTAGCAGCGAGCTGAGTACGCCGTAAACCATTCCATTAGATGCCTCTGTATTACTTAAGGCTTTAGAAGAAATTGAAGGGTTAAATCAAAATAATGTTACTGATACTTTTGAGAATCTTTTACGTGATGAAATCAAAGAAAAGATATCTGTGACATATTTTGTTGAATATGTGGTTTAGATTTTTGTGGAGACACTTCAACAGTTACGTAAACAACAAGAATTTTGACTTTTATGGTACTTGTGGTATGTTTAGACTTGTTTTATTTTTTTAAAGTATTTATTTATCTTGTTTTTACACGGTTTTTCTTTTTTGTAGAATGTAAATAAATTTTTATTTTATTATTTATTTAACTTTGTGGAGTAAAAGTACATATTTTTTTAATTGATTTTAAACTTACATGATGACATTTTAATTGTTATAGGAGTTGGATGATAATTAAAAGAACAAATTTTTAAACCATAATGACAAGTTATGTTGCGAATAAAATTAATTTTGTTCACAACTTGTCGTTGAATTTAGGAGAAAAAAAAATTTCCTAATAAATGATCAAATAAAATTTTATTTGTTTACAAAATTCATTTGTCAAATAAACAAACAGAAACAAATATATTTTCTTTGATTTATCATGACAACAAACAGAACTTAAGGTAATCAAAAAAAATTTCCCCAAGACTAGAGAACTCACCAACAGCGAGATTCTCTCTCTCTCTCTCTCTCTCTCTCTCTCTCTCTCCCTCCCTCCCTCCCCTGTTCGTCGTCTTTGGGTAGTTAGATATAATACATCCGAAAAATGAATCGAGACCCTTTTCCATGGCATGAAGCGTTGCCAAAACATCTAATGCCATAAATTGACAGCCAAAAAAGGAAACCGTAGCAAAAGGAGCCAAATTAGTGTTCGTGCCAGCAGCGCATATACATACTTCCAATACAATAAATAGAAACATCAAAGTTCTTAATAGTTTTCACAATGTCCAGGCAGAAGGTTTTATAGTTTCATCACATACACATACGAAGATAGGAAGAGCTCAACCAACAGTTAAACAATTACCTAAATTCTAAGGTTCAACGTTTAGGGTTTAAGCCTGACATTACACGTAAACTCGAATGGAGACACTGCGGAGCTACATACGAGAGATGAGTAAGGGGACAGACACCGGGGTGTCCTCACCCATGACCGGCTGGAACAGATCCAACTCCCCATAGCGCTCCAGAACGCGCATCCTGCAGTCTTCAGCGGCCATCAATCCGGTTGAGTATGCACCATGTACAGACCCTGGGTAGTCCGCACTTGTAGCCTCCCCCGCAAAGAATAGGGTGTCCACTGGGATCCTTAACCTCTCATACAGATCATGGGGTTTCCCTACTGTATCGTAGCTATAGGATCCGAGTGAATTCACATCCGTGCCCCATCGAGAAACTAGATAATGAATCTGGCATACATGAGAAGCAACAAGTGAGAACAACAAATAGGTAATGCAACAGAAAACCCATGCCCATACTACTACTTTTCTGTGACCAATTTACTCTCTTTTGAACATTGCCTACATCAGTCAAGGTTGTATATACTGACAGTTATGCAATGGGATATGAGACCTCCGATACAGTTATCTACCTACGTATTGGCTGATATTGTATCACCAGTACCCGTTAGGTATCCTAATACCGGAATTTAGAACTATAATATCAGCCAAACAAAGGAGTAAGCTCAAAAATTATAGAACGAAACAAAAAGGAAAGAACATATTAACTTCCTTTAATTTCTTTGGTTGATTCCATGTTTTGGAAGGGAAAGAAAAAATTAGCCAAGGAAAACAAGTGAGTTATTTTCCTTCTCAGTTTCCTGCTAGCTTTTCTTTAAAATGGACCATAACAAAGTAACTTTCCTTTCTTTTCCATTTCTTTTCCTTTGCAAAAACAAACAAGGAAAAATAGCTAGACTTTTATCATAACCTTTCTTTTAAAAAAGGTAATTTTTCCTAATCAGTTTCCATTCTTTTCCTTTGCAACACCCAACAAAGAAAAACTTCACTTTTCGCATGATATTTGTCCCACTTTCTTTGTTTTTGTCTTTTCTTTCTCTATGTTCCAAACAGTGTAAATGTAACCAAGTTATTTTTTTTCCCTTCATTTGATGCAGGGTTGCTAATTTTTAATACTAGTAAATAGAAAAGATGATGAACAGGCATAAAATAAGTGAAACTAACAGAAATTACCGGTGACGAAGCATCAGGAAGGATTTTCTTCAGCTGAATGAAAGCAAAATTAGCAGCAGATTCATCTGACATTTTCTCAATGTCACGTGCCAGCTGCCCCGCGGGCATATAAACAAGGACAGAATGACCCGTAGCCTTGTGAAGATTCAAAAAGTAGCTGCATCCATACGAAGTCTCTGCAACCACCCCCAAGAACTCGACGTTAGGCCAAAATACGTTCTCAAAGTGCAAAATTATCTTGTTTTCAATCCCCACTCCAAGGTCTGCAATAGCTGCTTCCTTCCACTCGGGAAGCCTTGGCTCGAATTTGATGCTACTGGATTTCAGTACGCCAAGAGGAACGGCAACAATAGCAGCATCAGCTATGAATGTTCTCCCGTCTTCAACTGTAACCTTCACTCCGTTGTGGCGTCTCATAATCTTTGTAACTCTTTAGAGCACAAAGTTAAGCATAAGAAAAGCAAGATTAAATAAGTCACAATGGAATTAAAGACCAAGATAACAGGATGGTTATTCAATTTGGTGAATTGTTTTTTACCTGTGGCTCAAGCGGATGTCAAGACCTTTGGCAAGTGTATTAATAACTGGGCGATATCCACGTACCATGAGGCCGTGACCACCAGGAAGCAGTTCTTCCTGTGAAACCAAACAGAAAGGCTAAGACAGACTCATGTTTTTCAATTAGCATCGCTATATAAATGTCTAGTACTATTACATGTTGGAATGAAGTGGCTGCAGAAGGGAGAGGGAACTGTAGTGTCTTTAATTGCTGGATTTAGGTTAACATTGTCCAAGTAGTAATGTCATCACTGCCGATAATATCACTTCAAACTAGAAAAATTAAAGGAAATGGATCCCTTGTTGCCCAGAAGAAGTAATTGTGTTGGAGGCATGTTTTAAGTTTTGATTTGTATTTTCATCATTTATTGAATGAAAGAAATGAGTTATGTCTACTCTTTACTGCGTGGCATTTACAGTCAAGTTTCATGAAGGATTGAACCGTGGTACAAGGAATCTTGTATGCCCATGCTTTCTATTTTGCCTTAGCCAAATCATGCACTTCCATATCTACTCAGAAGCTGAGCTGTTTCTGCCCTTACGAAAATGAAACAAAAATTCACTATTCACTTATATAAGCATCTTCAAGAAGGCCACTGCAAAGAAGTTGGTCCCACAATAATGGACACATCTAATCTCTGGCAATTATTATGTTCAAAGAAATGTAGCTCTGCATCTTAAACCTCTTGTTTTCCATGAAAATCCAATTCATCATAAAATCAGATAAAAACTACTGGGGAGAAAACAAGAAATCGTGCCTGATCCCAACATTTGAGTGAGATAGTATCAGCATCTGCCGCAAACCAACCTTCCATTCTGCATAAGTACCACTGCAAGACCTTATGAGCAATACCTTCCAACCGTAACTCGGGTTTCCATTCAAAAACAATTGAGATGGCACGAAGGATGGACATGTCTTCAACATATTCTTGTCTTACTTTATCCGTCTGCAATAACAAGAAATAGAACATGTTAAGAAATGATTGCAGAACTAGCACCTTTACAGTGGCCGCAAGATACGCCCTCCTAAACTAGAACAAGCAGCAAGAGTGCAAGGCACATCTCAAAGTACTTCATTGCAAATGCTTTGATTTCCAACTGATGTAAGACTATCTTCTAAGTAAGCACACATGCACAGAGGAAGTCAAGGAGGGAGAAGACTAACCTCTTCCAAAATGCGCTCAAATGCTTCACCAACCTCTTTCACTAAATCCTGAGGAACTTGATTCCCATCCATATCAAACAGTGCATAGCTGAAAATGAAATAACTTGTCTTTGTCAAACCAAAAGGTTTACACTTCTATCAGGAAAACAAAAGAACTTTACAGGTGCACCTGCAAGTGGAGCAGCTGAGGTAAAGGCACAGGATATCATAAGCAACAAAAATTGATTACCTTTCCAAATCATGGTCATACAACACAGAGTTGTCACCACTAGTACGGTAGAGAGGAAGTCCTAGTCTTCCAATAAGAGATGCCAAAGGATTTTCTTGGCAGACACCATGCAGCCTGAAACATCAATACGAAGATACAATTTAAGTTTTAACTAAGGAGAAGACAAATGGATATTCCACCACAGGGAAAATTAAAAAAAATTCTGGGTTACCATGATGCACCCAGGTCGACAGGAAAGCCAAATGAGTAATCTGTGTGCACTCGACCACCAATTCTATCCCGTGATTCCAGCAGAGTAACCTGGAGCAGAAGAATATTGACAGTGACTCAGTATCCCTTATTCAAAATCCAGCATGAAGCTAAATCAAGAAATGATACCAGCAGTTTCAAAAGGGAACATATTTCGAGTACGTGGACATGCACAGGAGTGATCTTTTGTCATTGAAGAAATTCCGAACATGGAAACTCATTAATTTTTTACATGAAGATATGGTTTACAGGAGCAATAGACACTAGCACGTCCGAATAAAGTCCAAATAATCCTAACTTTATATGAAGGAGCTTTCCTATGCTGTTTTTCAGATAATCAAGGAAATCATTTGTAGCTTGTCTTTTGGAAAAGGAAGGAGCAATTAACTGACAAAAAAAAAAATTGTGTATGCTTCAAGTACCAATATTCTAGACCTGCTCAAGAGTTCAACTTAAAGCTCGCCAAAATACAAATCCAATCACGGAACAGTAAGATCCACCTTCAAGTATAGTGAAAGAGGCAAGATTGTGGCACATGAAAGATGTGACAAGATTACACTTAGGTAAACCAAATTTCTACACACAAAATGCACCAGAAAACCTATCATTGGTTCTATTTCACTCTAGTTAAGGAAGAAGACAGACATCAACAAATTCACAAAATCTCAGAAGCCAACAACCGTATATGGAATTTGAACCTTTTTCTACTGTTTGATCTGTTAAATATCTCTTTCAATTACCTGGAATGAAGCATCGTAAAGGGCCCGAGCAGCTGCTATACCAGCAAAACCACCACCTATGACAATAACGGATGGTGATGCTGCATGCCTCCTCCTGACATCTGAACTGCAAGGAGCTACAAGAAACAGAATTGGGGCACATTCAATGAGTTAAGATAGATGATCCATCATAACAGGCCTCCACATCCACTTCCAATCACATTATTGCCTAGAGTAGAAGTCAAAAAAAAATCCTAGGCTCCATTCATCACCAATTAGAAATTATTCGATGGATAAAAGGACATTAAACTTAGCCAATCACGTCTGTCTACCTGTGCAAGGGGCACAATCTGTCATTGTTTCCAAGGCAGCTAAGAAACTAGCTATATGCTGAACACATTATTCCTAGCACAAGTCTAGAACAATCGAGAAAGGCAAATAGGTAGAAAATTTCCTAAAAGATTCAGAATCATTCTTTGCATTGTGAGATGCCTGGTACTAAGAGAGAGTGTAAGGGGTGTTGGTTCGTAAATGCTCCACCCGAAGATCACCATTAAAACATATGCCTTCTTCCAATGGTACGATCGGGAAAAGCCGACTGACACAAGACTAAAGCTAGACTTAGGCTTACCTATGTTGGTTGCCCTTGATATAGGATGCTTGTGTTGTGCTTTTGAGTTCCTTGGCTTGTGTTCTAATAGTACCCAAGTCTTTCTCCATTGTGAGAACATCAACTTATGCTAGACCAGCGGTGAAGAAAGAAAATTAACAGAAACAATGATTGACCACAAAAACACAACCGAGTTCAGCATTTAGATGCCCAAAATTTTACATCGCGTCTGATCAAATAGACATGGCATCTTAATCTAAAGTTACGCTGACATGAGTAATCAAAATCAACAATGCACTAATAAAATTGAAAAAGACCAATAGGTTATGAAACTAGAAACTAAACTCTTTCTCAAACTTCAAGTGCATCCGCATCATAGATTCTTAATCATAGATACCATAAATGTACTGGAATATCTAGAGATGTGCAATGAGGATTCCACTACTATGGATTTTGCAATGAGGCTTTCACAACTTAAACTTCATGAGTTTGTTCTAACTTAAATGGTCAACTTCAAGATCAAATCAGAGAGACGAGGCGAAATCGCAGGAGGGCTAAGAGGAACCTTTCCTTTTTCCTGCCCAACAAGAAACTTTTTGCTTGCACCCTTATAAAACTGCTTAAGTTCTTTCCAAGTTCAGCATCTCATCCTTTCGTTAGCTGTTCATACTTTTCATTTCTCCTTCTTGTGTATCATTAAGATGTTTCTAGCCTCACCTTAATCATTATCTCATGCAAGGACCTATAGGCTATACCCAAGATAGGGACGACTATCTAACCTGCTCTGCTCCACTTCTGCCCAGTTGGAGCGGATCCCAAACTGTATTTTCAGGTTCGGGTCTGGGTTAGGGCCTGGGGGATGAAATTTTTTGGGCTTAGGTTTCAAGGTGGGTTTATATACCTCTGCACAGATGTGTTCTTTTGAAGAATATTTCTACAATTTATCTGGTATATATATCAACATACATATACTCTCTACTCTCTCTAAACTTAGTCTTTATGTTTCTAAACAAAGTGCAAAACTAGGGAGCGTTGACAGGTTAGTTCTACCCGAGATAGGAATGACAATTTAACCCATTCTGCTCCTCTCCCACCTAAATTGGGGCAGACCACCGACTTCTTTCTTGTGTTTGGGTTTGGGGGATAAAATTCGAAAACTTCAGATTTGAGTTTGCAGGCAGGTTTATATACCGCTGCCCCAAACCCACCCCGATATGCTTATTAAAGTATTATATATATTGGTATACTATCTGCTCTCTTTAAACTTTAGTCTTTATGTTGCTAGTACCTATTCATTTTAGTCTTTTGTTGCGGAAAATATAGTGCTAATGTTATTCTTTCAGGGATTGGGGTTGAGGATGGGGAGCTTGATGGGGACGGGGATTAGAGTGGGTTTAGAGATATAAAAGATTCTCCGGTTCAGGGACAGGCAAAGTAAAATCCAACCCCACAAGACTCTCATAAAAATAGGTGTGGAATTTAACCAAAGCCTAAGCATTAACTGAAGCAATCGTGTTAATGGACTAAATGCACCCAGTGAGTTGACAATTCTGGTGGAAACTCAAAATTAGCTTCCCCATTTCCTCTCCACTACTTACCTAGAAGGATGGGAACATTCACAAGATTTACCTATGTCTTTCATAGGCAACCAACCAATATTTTAGTAAAAGGGTCCGAATCAATTGCCTTTTTTATAATACAATACACGACAAAAGCATAACAGCAACACAAAGAAAAAAACGACATCAGCTGCAACGAACCTAAGATGTTAAAATTATGGCTTTATCATCATCATCATGCTATCAGACAATTATTAGTTATTTCTGTTCATCTTACCCGAAATGTGTACTATTAAAACAAGTAATCAAATTACTGCTCTACCATCACCAGCAGCAGCATCACCATCATATGCATCAGACAAGGAATTATTAGTTATCATTATTCACTTTACACACAAAACAGCTTTCTATATTACTCTTGGCCTATGAGCAAAACTCAGAGTTGTGCCAAACAGACAGACACAGCTTTCGAAACAGAAAATGTCAAAACTTAAGCCCCAGACAACACCACCGACATCCCTAACTTAAAACCAGACCATATCAATAAGGAAAATACTATGGGTACTAACCATGTGTACATATCATGTACAAATGGTTAGGCGTCAATCCTCACTCTCTCTTGGGCCCACTTGCTTGCCTTCTCCCCTATGAGGGATTACCCACCTAACCATAACCATTTCTCCATGATTTGTATACATGATTAGTACACATAACATAATTCATATCAATAATATTAAGACCGGTCCATAATTCTAAATAGACAATTAAAACACAAAAAGAAAAACAAATTGTTAAATTAAACAAAGAGAAAGAAGCAAGATTATGAATGTAATGATGAACAAACCTCTGCGCAATTGGCGATTACTCTGTTCTCTTGACTCCATGATGATACGACGATCGGCACCAATTACAGCGATTACTGAGATTACTAGTACTTAACGGTAACAACAACAGTAATAACGGTATTAATGAGAAGTTCGTTCTAGGATCCAAGTGTTTGTCGAAATTAAACAAAGTAATCGGAGGCAATTGAGGTGAGTAATGGAGAATAAAAACGAGAAGACAGGTTATGAAGTGGTTCGAATTAGAAGAGAACCCCAGATTGACCAAACAGCTCATGCGCCTTTCGGATGTATACAACAATCCAAACACTCCTCTCTCAACAATTACTTTTCGCTTCGTTCAATTCAATCGATCTCTGTCGCTATCAATCTCTCTCTCTCTCTTTTTTTGCGCCTACAGGTACACAACAATTCAATTCTTATCGGCCGAAATTGCTCGCAAAAACCAATCAATTGTATCGAAATTGAACACTTCCCATAGATACAGATATAGAGAGGAAATGAGAGATCGGATGATAGATATAGATACAGATACAGATAGAAAGAGAGAGAGGAGAGAGAGGGTTCTAGAGAGAGAAGGAGGGAGAAGGCACTTTGGGTGATATCTGCGTTGTTGGAGTTGGAATTGGGGTGATTAGGTCACGACGTTCCGATTCTCGTTTCGGCCTTTTTATAGAGATTTTTCCAACTCATTGTCAAGAAGTCCTCCACTGTCTCGCGTATACTCGCTCCGTAGAGTCGACACGTGATAGGAAAGGCGGGGTTTTGGTATTAGGTACTCGCAGCAATTAGAGGGACGCGCAACGTGTGGACCGGAGGCAGGTGAGATACTTGAATACTGGTGCCACGCGGTGGAAGATTATTCGTTGTGCAGTGAAAAGTGTAAAAGAGAGGATCTGATTTCGATACCGTATTGGAATAATTACCGTCTTAAACGTTAGATTCGATTGCGTAATAAAAGCTGTAATCGGAAAATCATAAGCTTTTATGGTAATTACACGCCGCTGACTTTCCTCGCCATGTCGAGTAAAATAATATTATTTTATTCATCAAATTATGTTATTTTTTATCAAAATATATAAGATTAAAATAATATAATTTTAAAGACAAAAACGAATAAAATTATATCACCACACGTACACTATAAAAAATTATACTACGGTCTCTCCGAATCTTACTTAAGCTTAATTAATTTGAAATTATGGTTTTATGATGTGACCATCTTCTGAATCATAAAATAAAATAGAAAAATTAAAATAAAAAATAATTTGAATTATTCAAGTCTTAACACATTTTATTTTATTTTTATAAAATCACGTTATTCTTATAACGAATTATATTTGTGATTATAGAATTATAGATAGTAGAACTCCGATAAGCTATTTATCTCAAACAAATTTGATCATATGAGGGACGTGATTATTTGTTTTTTGCATAAATAGTATACATATTTAAGATCTACAAAATGAACCATTTACATCCCCAAATGGAACTTTCGATTTTTTGTTTTACATGATACAAGATATCAAATGAAAGGATCATGATACATGTGATTTCTCGTGTGGAGTAAATTAAGCATAATTTATTTGAAAATCTAATTCATTTATTTTGTAGATTTTGATACAAAATCGATTATGAAATTAAACTGTTACAAGATTAGGATTACAACATTAAGGAGCTATTGCATGTTTATATTTTATATGATTTGCTAATGAATATAAATCACCCAGTAAATTATTGCAATTAAGTTTAGACAATACGTTACACAATATTTATAATTTAATTTCATGTAAAGTGCATTTACTTAGACAAAATTCATCATTTTTTTTTTTTGGCTAATTTATTTGTTGCTCTCTATGTGGGTTGTGATCCAATAAATCTAAACATCCTATTGGATCTACGGTAATGTACTGCACGTTTTAACACCACATATGATTTTAGAAAAGTCTTGGTACATCAATTGTTCGGACACATTCGATCACAGATGTATTTAAAATTGTTGAATGCACATAAAGCCGTTGTATTCAAAAATTTTAAATACATTTATGTCGAGATATGTGAAGAATTTATGTACTTAATATTACGCTAAAATTTTTCAACTAAAGAAAAGATTGGTAGGTTTGTTTCATGAAAAGATATGAGAGATGTGACTTTTGACAAGATGCTTCCCACTTTTTTATTTTTCACTTTTCATGTTTAGTTCTTCAAATTGAACCAAATATATATTTATATCTACAACTATATACCTTATCCGTCCCAAATTGATAGTTCGTTTTTGAAATTTTAATTTTTTAGAGAAATATAATTATTGCTATAAAAAGTATTTTTTTTCTAAATATATTATTGATTTAATTAATGTGTACAATATAAGTTTTATTTAAACAAAGAGACAAAAAGAAAATTTAACCAAATTTCAATTGTTATTTTTAGAAAATAGACTTTTATTTTAAGACATCCTAAATTAAAATAATAAACCATAAAAATGGAATGAAGGAAGTAATGCATAAGGATTAGGTTCCGTGAAAAGACCTCTCCAAACAGCCATTGCCATCAATGGATAAGATTTTTGAAGAAAAAAAAATATTGATCATTTCCTAATAATACTAATTGGAGTTAGATATTTGATTTTCAAATTTAGTGCACGTTTGAGAAGGATTATTTTAATGATTTATAAATTATAGATTCTTAAGTATGAAAAATTCATGATGTAAAGAATCAAAATTTTAATTTCATTAATAAATATTTTGTACTAATTGTCTGGTATTTCTTTTATTTTTGATCATGTACATATCGTAAGTGTGCGTGAGTGTGCAAGAGTGCATCCACACACACATAGATACAGAGAGAGAGAGAGAGAGAGAGAAAGAGAGAGAGAGAGAGAGAGAGATATGGAAGTGGTAGTAGAAGTAGTAGAAGAAGAGGAGGACGAGGAGGAGAAGAAAGAAGAACCAAAAAAAAAGAACAAAGTAAGCTTACACAACTACCGACATTGAAACCTCCGTTAATGCCTCAACATCAATGCATAAGGTATATGTAGGCACCACAATTTGGACCCCCAAAAAAATCTATGAGCAATGGGCCATGCGGGCTCCCGTAATAATTATGACCTATTCCTTTAGTCAATTTAGCTCTTAATGCAGGATCATTCAAGTCAGGTTTTTTTGTTATTGGAATAAGTAAATTCTTGTAGATCCATCCTCCGAAGGAACCGGACATGATAATTTTTCATCATCCGGACATGATAGGTT
Source organism: Arbutus unedo (assembly GCA_014822125.1). Lineage (NCBI taxonomy): Eukaryota > Viridiplantae > Streptophyta > Magnoliopsida > Ericales > Ericaceae > Arbutus > Arbutus unedo. The sequence continues at coordinate 140 of JABCMJ010020146.1, read as the reverse complement.
CTGTGTAAGAACCATTTTAGCAGATTCTCCTTTCCGGAGTTGCAACTATCTATTACAAAGAATTCAGTTCTTACAAGTAAATCCTCAATATCCAAGTAGAAATTGGCTTTCATTTCAAAGTTGAGCATATCATGATCAAG
>JABCMJ010020144.1:0-21998 GCA_014822125.1 Arbutus unedo | reverse complement strand
GTGCAACTCTTAGATAGAGTTGCACCCTTTTACAGCCTATAAATAAAGGTCATTCCACTCCTTTATTTCTCACTTCATTTTCATACCTTTGGTCTTGCATTCATTCATAGCATTTTGGCAATTAATTCTGTTCTTTGGAGAGGGAGTTCAGTACACATTTTGATTCGCCAGACTAGTAGTTTGCAGTGCCGCTACTACTAGTGTAGATCGTTGCATCCTGGGAGACAGACGCCAGATCATCTCGTAGCACCGTAGTGAGAGCGTATTTTGTCTTAAGGATATTGTGTCAAACACAATCCTCGATCAGTAAGTTTTCGTGTTCAAGGTTCACCACATATTTCGTCACTAGAACTCAACAATAAATTCAAGTAAGTTTCTGTCTTCATTATTCAGTTCTATTTTCCACAACACATTTCTAAAAGTAAAGATAACACCTTCAATCCAGCCAAAAGGGCCTCATGTTCTACCTCATTATTTGAGGCGTCAAACTCAAGTCGAAGCATGTGCTCATGAATCACTCTAGAAAGGGTAATTAGAACTATTCCCACTCTGGCTCCTTGGTTGCTAGACGTTGCTCAATTTTAAAGAGTAAATAATAACCTCAATTTTGAAATGAATAAAATTTACCTATAAAAATTAATATAAATAGTAACCCTTAATTAAGAAGCCTTTGTTCCAATGCAGGCATAAGTTTAACCAAATAAAAAAGGAAAATCTTTTTCTTTGATACAAAACCTTGACAAACACTAAAGCTTCGTAGAATTAATGCACTAATCACAATCAAAGGATGCACAAACGCAAGCACTCGCTTACAAGTAACATAGGATCTTATGTTGTAGTAACATCGAAGTTTCATTTTACCAAAAACCACTACAACAAAAAATACAATGCCAACTATTAGTATTTGCGACGGTTGTGAGTGTTCGCAAATTATGTAGTCTTATATAAGTCAATATTATATTTTATTTTTGAATAGTCGAGGTATATTCGGACGGCTTTGGGATTTCCTCCAACCTAATGCCAACTAATCCTCAGGACCCTGAAGTTAACGACAAAGCAAACCTCTAGTGGTCTTTAGAGATTTCTTCTGGTATGATTCGATCTCGAGACCTTGTGTGGCAAGCTCCCTTAGTAACCTTATCTCCTTCCATTGAACCAAGCCCAAGGGACTGTACTAAATCCTAACAAATTTACGTATATTATATATTTGCCACGGCTTATTACCCATCGCAGATAAACCGCCGCAAATAAAATGTATTTGCACAGCTTATAGTCCTTCGCAAAAAAAAAAAGTCGCAAATGTAACGACGCCATTTTTCAAAAGGGAACTTAACAAAATAAAAAACAAAATGGTGTAATTTTTACGAATTTCTTCTAGTATGATTTTTTGCTGAGTTTACCACTCATGGAGTAACTTTTATGTCCTTCGCATTTCATGACAAGTGAAGGAGTGCAGCTAGAGGAGTAACCCAAGTTAAAAGAGCCAGGTTTTAAAGCTAAAGACGACAACAACAACACCTGGCTACCATAACCCCTAGCATGAGTTATGTTCTTAATTTGAAATCACCTTGTAAACTTAAAAGGGTATTTTGTAAATTCTTTTAAGCTTCTGCAAACACTGTATTATTTACTGTTTAAGAAATATATAATTTATATTTTAATCTTGTTAATTAATAAAATGAGATTAAAATATTTTATTTAATGTTCCGAGAAATTGGGGTGTTACAACAACATTATGCACGTTCCACTAATTCAATCCCGCACGGACATGCAAGGACACAAAAATGACACAAAAGGGAACATGCGGGGAAACATGGCGAGGAAACGGTAGACACACAGAGATTAAGCAACGACAGAGAGGTCAAAATTATTAAAGTTGGATATTGATTTATTGCAATTGTGTAGTTGGATGAACTAGCTCTATTTACAATAACATTTAGCATGAGAAATTTTTCATTGATTATGTAATTTGTCTTATTATTAATTAATTTTGACTAAGTGGTCTTCAATTGACTCTTTATATTTTGTTTTAGGCAATTGATGTATACATGCAAAATTCTGGTATTTCAAAATATGATGTTGGTGAAGGACTACTTATTACTATAGACCCAATGTCTGAATTCGATTGAAAATCATTAGGTGAAGGCTATTGCAAAATTTGTATAGGAAAAGCAAGAAAGCCTAATGCCTAGCTAGAGAGATCTCGTCGAGATTTATTCACAATTGAAGACCATGTTAGTTGATATGTTGCTTGGCGACATTATAATGCAACTAAAAACTTCATCTCAGTCTGCAGCACGATTATTAATGCTCCATATAAGTGGTCTATTAAAAAAAAATAGTTCGTTGTTTCATGTAATTGAGAAAAAAATAGATGTGTAAGTGTAGTTTATCAGGATAAGAGTTCCTACTCGTATTATATTTTCTATTTTATTTTGAAACTTTATCAAAATCTTTGTAGTATTATTATTTTGGTAGGGATATGAATCGTGATTGATGCTATTCATTAAGGTGATTTTATTTTCTAGCATTTAATTTTTGATGAATAGTAAGTACACATTGAATGTTTAGTACAAAAAATATAGTATTTTCATAAGTTATATTGCCCCTGAAATTTTTATTATGAATGAAAGATTACTTTACAAATTTTAGTGATTGTTTTAGGAGATTTTAGGGCAACTAAAAAGGCTAAATAGTTATTTATGACAGAAAATACTTATGCAATGTTGAGTTCTAACTCGTCCAAACAATATTAATATTTTTCGACGATAACAGTCACAAAGAGAATATAATTTTTAAATTTCTTTTGCATCTTTACCATACTGTGGATAATAACTATGTTGCCATTGCAAATACAATCAACATTTACATCTACAATTTCTCCATCGCAAAAAAAAATGCTACAATTTTAGTTCTTTTGGTCAATACGGCTCCATTGCCAATAGCTATCTTTCCCTTTGCAAATACATTATAACAATAAATTACCGACGCAAAAAGGCCTTTGCCACCATAATTATTGTGATACCACCAATACCGTCTCAAAAACTATTTGCAACAGTAAGATAACTTTTTGCGACGGACGCAAAATTTATTTTATCTAATATTGATCATTTCATTTTTCGGTTGTTTATATCCTTCCTCCCCGATGTAGTTGTAGGGATGGGAGGGAATATTTCGCACCTCACCATAGGTTTCAAAGTTATTCAACTATGTTATCATCTATCTGTACCATAAGCCACAAAAACTGACTTCCTGTTGTGCTATGTATATGGACAGAACTCGCAGAGTCTTTTGTACCTTAGGGAAATGAATGAAGCTGTGCCGAATTTTCAACAAGGAACTGAGAACTGAGGCAAAGAGGATCCAAAGCCCAAAGTGGGACTTGCTGGTAGGGCAGTCCAAGCACCATACGTTTTGTAGGAACAACTTATAAAAAAGACTATACCTCTTAACATATATGTCTTAATTACAAATTTGATCAATCTTAATTTTTCAAATTAGAATCCTTAAGAAACTACAAAAAAAACATCAAATAAAGACTGCGTATGAACTGTATGGTGATAACGGCGTCTGAGCACACGTGATAGTACTCTAAAAGTATTGAATGAGAAGAATAAATATAAAAAACAATAATAATAATGGCATAAATAATTTAACAGTTACTTGTATGCAAACTCACAAATATGAAAGCTCACAAACGTTATAGGTGTACAGTGTGTTTAGGCCCTTGATACCCAACCTGAATTTATGTGAAAATACATAATTAGCTAGTATTTTTGCATAAGAAAATCCATGAAGTAGTACTTGTGGTGGGTAGTGTGGGTTAATGGATACCCTATCATACCACACCCAGCAGCTTTCCCTAAAATTTCAGCCTTTGGCTGTTCACAGACGTCTAATCAAGCAATGCAGGTACGGAATTCAATGGCTACTATTGACAGCTAGTGGCGGGAATATTACTGCTGCTCCTGGATATTTGCAAATGTAATTAAGAAGGATGGCAATGGTGATCGAAAGTGAATATTATTATTTTAGTTTCTGAGTTCTAATCTTATATACAATTTTTATACCTGTTTTGATTTTTGAATGAAAATTGGTTTTATCCTATATCCCGCTCCGAATGAAAATGGAAATTTTCAAATGGATAACGAAGATCAAAAAATAAGAAAGAAATTTATTATTTCTAATATAAAATGGATATGCATTAAAAATTATGTAAAATTTGACAAATTTTACAAATATTAATATCTTATATAACTTATAACAGCTACTATAAACAATCCCTAAAAATTATAAGTAATACGAGAGGGCAAGGGTGAGGGCGAGGGCACGGGCGTACGGGGCAAGATTGGGAATAGAGATACATATCCCAAATTCTACTCATTTCCCAAATTATTTTCCAGAGTCATCCCTAAATCTTACTCAAATCTCCAAAAAAAATTTGCGAATCTCCTATCCATATGGGGCAAAGAATAAAATGGGACGAATCGAATCAAGTCAAATTGTCATCTCTAGTAATTGGAACATCTCATGTACAATAATAATGGGCAGTTTAAATTTTAATTTATCACTCAAAATATTAGATAATAAATAGCTCAATTTGGCCTAATGTTTTTAATCGGATTTTTATCTTTATTTAATTTTATGCATTTATTAGTTTTTCGTTAATTTTTGTACATTATTTGTCCGTCTTGATAAAAAAATCTAGAAAGTATAAAACTATCTTCAAAAGTTTAAAAAATTCATTAAAGACGAAAAATAAGTCAAAATAAACCATTTTTTTAAATTATTTTTATACTTTTTATATTTAGTTTTCAACTTATTTTTACTTTTCTGAACATTTTCTCAAGACAAATCAATAATTGATAAATAATTAATGTAAAATAAGAAATTATAAAAATATTTCAAATAAGAACAAAACGTAATGAAAAAAATTATTTATTTTGCTTCCAAACACACAAAAGTGTTTGTTTAGTGTATGTACTAACCGATATGTCTCTATCAGGGGATGAATAAGATGACACCCGTTTTTTCTGATTTTAATCAACTCAAACAATAATTAAACATAACAGGATAATAGAGCAATTATATAAAGTACTGAAAGTAACTCAAGAGACAAGTATTTTTATAGCGGTTAGGCGATATGCTTAATCCACTCTTGGTGACGTTCACTTGAACTATTACCGTTTCTACTATGATCTAGAATTACACAATGTTAATTTACGAGGCTAACTCTTACACAAATACTATTACTGATACACGCAGACTGATGCACTTTGCTTGATATAAGCAGACCAAGCTTGTCTAGCGATCTTCCTGAGCACCTAGTTCACGCAGACTAGTGCCTAGAACAAGTTTGGAGCACAATTATGTGAATAGTGCCAACACCTGAAAATAACAGTGAACAAATCCTAACTGGTTTTCAAGTGAAATAGGTTCACTCTCTCACAAGGTAAAATTCGTGGCGTGATATATTTCGAGAGATAATACACGTGGAGCTCAGTACTTAACAACTCGAAAGAAATCTACAAGTGAAAGACTTTTTTCTGATGAAAAGGAAGAGTGATTTTTATAATGCTCTATACGTTCCTTTTCTTTCTTCCCAACGTCTCTGTTTTTTGGCCAAGCTTCTTCTATATATAGGGTGTAGAATCAGCTAAGATATGCTGGCCCTCAATAAATTCTACTTAATTTAGGAAGCCTCGTTGCCATAATCCGTGAAAGCTCTTGAAAATATGGAATGTGTTCCCAACGGCTATAATCTAGGGATACCAAACAAATTAACATTGAAGTTAATTATAACCATGAAGTTTTTATCCCAAGAGTACATTAATAAATCCTCAGAGATAATATAGGAGAAACGAGGATACAGTAGCATTAATGTTTTTTAATTTATATAGTTCTGAGACTTGATGCAAGTAATCCCACGAGTTAGCAAGACAAATCTAACTTTATTAGGCAGGAACGGTCAAAAAGAACCCCTTCATTGAAATTGTTCAAAGGAACATGTAATGGGCATACTGATTTATGCATGATATATAGACTTGGGATGTATTACCTATACCTAATCTCCTTGAGTTTTTTAGTTCACCCAATGAGAGGAAATTCATAATCGATGAAATTCATAGTCGAATGTTTATTTGCCAAACCAAACAAAGATTGGAAATCCAATCCCATGTGGTAGAAATTGCAGGGGAAAGGGCTCGCAGAGGGAATCCCAAATTAAGTACTGATTGACCATAACTAGCCCAATACTGCAATCCAAATAATGAAATGCAAGTTATTTCAAAACTTAAACTTGACTAGTTACATGAAGATTTCCTGTATGCAATTCAATTGTGGTTACAGAAAATATAGGATCACTTTTGCCCATGGAGTAAATAAGTGAGGTCCCAATTGAAGCACCACAAAACGGATAGGTGGAACGAAACACTAGTCTGAATTCTTGTATCTGTACTAAACATGCATGAAATTGGTCGCACTAGCACTTCTTCAGCTTCCAAAATCCTTTACGAGTCGAATGAAGGTTACAATGGCATCCAAACAAAACCCACTCAAATGAACCTAGGCGTTTGATCCACCCACCCAGACACCAATTTCTTCTCCCCAGCAACGTCTGGATATTTCCTCTCAATTCAACACCATGGAAAACCATTCATGCACATTTTTTGTTCTAAGTGGATTCATCATATACAGGTGTACGGCGTTACAAGAGTAATTCATCTCAGCTAGTGTCAACTTTAATGTCACGACGACCCTAGCTTCAAGCTGGCAGCTTAAGCTTAGCATTGTTCTTCCAGCTGCAAAATGAATGCCGTGTTCAGTCTATTTATTTGATGTAAAACATGAAGCAGAAAATAACAATTACGAAGTGGGTAAAGAGGATCTACTACCTGAGAAAATAATAGTAGAAGAAGTCAGCATATAGAGCCGTTTGTACGAGACCAGAGATGACGGCTGAGGGAAAAATGGGTGCAAGTGAGAAAAAATGTGTGCTTCAAGTCAAACAAACTAGTACTCTTTAATAATACTCAGAAACGTACATATCCAACGACTGAAACGCTGCTCCGTGAAATAGCGGTAAATCCAATTGAGGATGTAGAGTCCACGATAGGCCCTGATTGCAGAAAAATGAACCAGAAATTTATTGAGCAATGGGAGCAGCATTAGAGTAAGACTAGTGAGACTGTAATTAATCAAGTGCAACTACAAAATTATGGTGATACCTCACCGCAACCACCAGAAAGGCATTTCAGTTTGTTAAGATGAATAAGGAAAAAAGATAAGCAAATAAAAATTATGATACCCGAGAAAGAAAACATATTGTCCAGTCAAATTATCCACGTTTCCACTCCTTTGCAGTAAAACCAACTGGGGAAGAATTGCAACTGCCTCCAAGTATATCGAAAAAGCCCAGAAGATCTGCACCATAATAACATCAAATTTACCTGCCTATCTTGCGGGAATGACCAAAAAAGGGGACCATTTAAGAAAATGATGTGTTGTGATATTGAGAAGTGAGAAAGCAAACATTGACAATCCTCTTGTTATTATTTCATATCCATAGGAACTTATAGAACAGAAACATACCCTAGAAACATTTCCACCAAACATTATGTTATCAACTTAATCAAACAGATTCAAGATTCTAAGAAAAGGTCTGATTAGCAGGACTAATGTGAAAATTATCATGAGCAACAGATTACCAATGTGTTCCATGCACCAGGTCCAACAATGAAAGAGCTAAGTGCTTACAAGAAAACTACAGTCAAAATACAACATGAGCAAAAACAGGTGCCAAATATCATCATAGTTATCAGAATTTTATGGTCCCTGATTCGTACAAATATCCGAGTGAATCTATTGTGAACAGGATCAATAACAACGTTTTTATTGTTCAATCATGGTATGATCTCTATTTCAGATTCAAGTGATTCTTCAAAGTGCTGGATTCGACATATTCCGATTAACATTTCACCTCCTTTTTTTTAAATTTTTGTTAGGGTGTGAAAATAATAAAATACTACTACTTGTAGCACATATTTATGAAACTAACCAACACTGAAGGGCAATATTTCTATGATTTGGAGAGTAGAGATTTAGTAGAGCCACAGATAACTCGTTTACCAATTGGTGATTACAGATACCATCACACGGTCATACTTAACGTTCTTGATCATGTCTTTTTTTTTTTCCCCTGTGACAACGTGTATCTGGACATTGAACACTAAAATAACTTGCATCAACAAACTGTCAACAGTCATTCCGGCGAAATAAATGCAGCTCAATATGCTATGGGTTGGATCAGTTGGACATAAGGGTTCCAAAATTATACTCCTGCTATTTTTTTCTATTATGTTTGATTTAAACAAAAGGAATATAAGACATCTTTGAAAGAGCGAGACACATGTTTTTTAAGACTACTTTCTCTTACTATAATCACTTTAAGGTTTCTAATTTCCTTTTCAAAACTCATGGTCGGTGGTTTTTGTACTCACATCTATGAAGGATCGAACGCTTAAGTGGTTGCTTTATCTGTGCCAGACATGATGTGACATGGATCATCTATTAAAATTTAACAGGTACCCATTTAGGACACGCAAGGGACACGTGTGTTTCACGTGAGAAATGTGGGGAGGACACAGCGTGGTATCACTTCCTAATGTAAAAACTTATCTCAAGGGGTAAAATTTAAAACCACCTTGTACCTAGTCGTTATCATTTTTATGGATCACCTCTTCATTATGTAAATGCAATGTTAGTTTTCATTTTTGTGCTAAGTTAGCATTGAGTTCCAATCGGTTGGTGTTTGCGGATAAAATATTCATACTAACCACGATTGTAATATACAAATAATATGCTTAAATATTTATTTTGTCCCTCGCTGTGTCCATGGCCGATTAATTTTGGATTGTCGTATCATTAGTCCGTATCCACGTTTGCGCTTCTTAGACTCACATTGTCTTCATAATTAGGTGACGTTGTCATGTCATCCTACAAGACTTACATGTAAAAACTCATACAAAAAACAAATTTATTTTATACTTACAAGTTAATTGACATAATTTCATAATTCATGCTGAGTTATAAATTCCTATTCAATCAGATCCATGATTAAAATGAGGATATGCTTTGGCATGCGTCCTTATCCCCTCTCAGCAAATTTTCTTCCTCTACTTTTTTCTCCTCTTTTCTTTGATCTTCTCTCTTCTTCTCATGCTTCCTTTTCCCCATTAGTTCCACACCTATGCCACTCAAGCGATGATCAGATATGTAACTTGTCAATCCATTGAATCTATCGGCCTTCAGGGCACAACGTCCTTGTTGTGCCTCCAAACGGGATATTCATCCCACGTCCAAACAACTGATTCTAATAGTTCACCGTGTAGAGCTCGGGAACAAATAGAACATCCTTGCAAAAAAATCATGTTGATTGGATATTGGTAACTACATAATCAAATGAAAATTATGTTAAAGTGCAATTCCAAACTCATATTTCCAAATTTTTCAAAAACAATGTACTTCGGTCACTGAGTTACTGAAATCCAATCAACTTAATTTTTTGCAGATATGTTTTGCTCATCAAGCTCTATAACATGAACGATTTGGATCAAATTTTCAAACTTGAGATGAAGCCCATTTTTAACTCACAGCAACCTGATATGCCCAAAGGCACAACATAAACCCCAGCTTTGTATCAAACCAATCTCCAGAATACGAGGTCATTCTTGCCTCCAGTTGAAAACATATTTACACGAATCTGATATCCAAAAACAGAAGAATCTCCTTCAGTGGAAGAATCAACATAAATCCTAGTGACAAATATGGTAGGTATCATGTGACTGGTTTCCCAAGTACCATATTTTAAAACTCTCTAACACGTCCTTCCATGTACCTTCCCTCATTCTCTTCGTCCCACATAATTAATTCCACACTACCATAGCAACAGGCCATGATGATTTTTATGTGTTGACAGAGACTCACAATAACTATCAAGCATCCAAACAAAAACAACTAAAACAGTAATTTTTAGAACTATGGTCCGTTAATCAGACCTTAAAGCACTCAAGGAATATATGCTCACTCTGTTTATTACTTATTTGTATCAAGAGTTATTTGCTGATAACTTCATTTGTATAGGAATTTCAATTCATCATGCAGTATGGGTTCAAGTACAAGTGCTAATACCCCTTGCGTTGATCAAGATGAAAAAAGGCTACTCTTTGAAATTACCTATGAAAACAACTACAACAGGTGAAGGGGAAGTGGGAATACCAAATTCAAGTGCCATTATTGTTATATGGATTTCCAAGAGTCATATTTTACAATCAGTGAATGCTGTTTTTAGAACTTCCTTTTATGCTTCCCTTACTTTTGGAATTAAGCAACGGTCTATAACTTCTGTAATGGATTGCACGACTCCGCTTTTCCTTAAGGACTTAGCCTTTGGTTATCTTGGTTTCGTTGGTGAAAAAGGCTTTCATACTAGTTAGAGCATCTCCAACAAAGATGTCAAATCCAACGTGGCAAGTGAGTTTTCAAAAAATGACATCAAAACTAACTCAAACAAAAATGTCAAAAGTTAAGTCAAATCCTATGTGGCAATTGAAAAAGGCTACTTGATGTCAAATTTGACATCAAATGTTAAATGTCTTTTTGCCTTAAATGTCCCAATTTTAAATGTCTTTGTACCTTAAATGTCTCAATTTGACATCTTTGTTGGAGATAAAAAAGTTTGAATGTCAAATTGCCACATAGGCCATCAAAAAATTTTGACACATCAAAATTTGACATTTTTTTTGAAGATGCTCTTATATGCAACGAAGCATGCTGGAAGTTTTAAAAGTAAGGTCGTAACCACACCTTACTTTCTAGGTTTCTTCATATCCCGCATATGTACGATACACCGTACATGTGATATATAGTCAATTGTAATATGTTAACAAGAAGAAGAATTCATATTTTTAAATTGAGCACGCTCTTATTTTTGAATTGTGATGAGAGATATTTACGGACAAAGTTGACACCTAAAATCATGTTTCCTTCTTACAATATGACCTACATGATTAAATCACAGTCAAAAGGAAAACCTTTTTAGGAGAGTAACCTTCAACCTTTTATGAAGAGTATATTTCAGCATTGAAAAAAGGCAAAATTAACATGTCAATTCACAAAAGAAACATGTACTGGGATTTTTGGTTTAAACAAGCGTTGGTTGAAATTTGAGTCCAATCCTAATCAGACGAAAGGTTACGGCAGTTATCTATAGATATTTAACAAAGACCTTCAGGCATCTAGCAAACCAGCAATATTTCTTGTTTGGATGTAGGTAAATTGCACATTCAATCGTGAGATTTCACTTGCATTTTATATTTGCAGTCATAGAAAAGGGACAGGCACTTGGCATTGGCTCTCATTTGGTTCTTGCACATTATGGTAATATGGTTAGTGGTTGAAGAACACAACCGTAATTTATGTCAGACTCAGTACAACGTGATCAATACCAACAAAATAGCTTTCTAAATTACAAAATGTAATCACAAAAATCAAGAGTCTATTTCTTTCCCCGTGTTTTCTAGCCTTTATGTTGTGGTTTGAAACCCAGAACACAACATTCAAATTTACAGCCTTTGAAAGAAGTAAACTATACATTCCTTGTGTTTTTATTCATTAGGAAGGATTCACCATTCACGGAATCAACTATCCTTGCATCACAGTGATCGCACACTGCACTGCTTAAACAAATTAACCAATAGTTTTGTATAACAGATTAGAGAATATATCGAAATTGGATTTTCATAGGACCTATTGAAAATTAAAAATCAAGGCTCCAAAATGAATGCCTACTTCATAAAGATCAGTAGTTAGCATTATAAACCTACAATGGTTTGTCACTATTCTTTAGATTATGTGTAATACAATCCAAGAAATTGCAAAAATATCCTTTAACAAAGAATCTTGGCCATGCCCATACCATATCTTGGTTTTCTAGTTTTTCCCTATTGCCATATTTGGGGAGGGTATCCTATCAGCATTCATACTTCATAAGCAGGTATATACGAAAGAACAGTAGAAAGAATTCATGTGATTACATATGGTACTAGTAAAGAATAACCCCCACCTACAAAATAATTGGCTAAATCTCCAACAGCAGATAGTACAACAGTTCCCCTTCTCCTACGATAAATGAGAGGACAAAACCGACTTCTTGTTTATAAGCAAGTTATGATGAGAACAACATTCATGGTAAAAATGAAACCCCAATGTAAATTAACCACAATACTTTGGTTCTACGGTAAAATGTTTTAATAGAGAAAAGCAATCGTAGAAACAGAATACAATACAGCATATCTACAGAATGATGAAAAGCTGTCTATGCTGAACGAAAAAGTGGAATATAAAATGATCCAATTAGAAGTGAAGATATCAAGCGAAAAAGAATTTGTGACGAGCAGCCTATTTAAAGGGAAATTAACTCTTTCAAATGAGCTGAGGCTACCCAATGGGCAGCTTGATTAGCTGATCTAGAAGAGCAATGAAAGGAGACCTGCAAGTAAGCACCTAGAGAAGGACATCCTCGATGATCACCACACATTCTCAAGGTGGATAAGTCTCGGACCCACATCTGAATCTATACACCTTTCACTGTTTTCTTTTTCGTATTCCTTTTCATTTTGTTCTAGTAAAAATGAGAACATTTCCCATGTAAATCATAAAGACAATCGTTGCTTTATTCTTTTTAAAATTTGAGAAATTCAATCTAAAAGCTTGCAAAGGTGCTATGTGATAAGATCCACCATTATGATAAACAACCTATCACAAGAGCAAATAGAAGGAACAATGAAATAAACAAAAACCAAAAAATATTGAGCTGATTGTTTTGTCCTTGTTTGAAAACTACAGCAAACATGGACCTGCTCCCCCAGAAAGGTCCATTGAATGACACAGAGTCAAAGTTCAAACTCAGATTACTGATAGTAGTATGTTGCATGCACCTCTACGGCTCTGAAAATAACCGGCAGTCACTTTCTCAGCCCATCCATGATGGATACTCATTGAACATGGCCATGGGTCAAATAGATATGGAAAATTCGAAAATACTCTTGGCCTAAGAAAATTTATATCAGTCAGTGGGTCATGATTGACTATATGTTCCAATATACGTTAGTGGGAAACTTGACATCATTCCCGGGACAATATTATGCATAATGCCACTAAAACTTAGGTGGTACTGTTTTCTTCTCACCCATGGCCAGTTCCATTAATCAAACTATAATATGCTAAGATCAAGAAAAATATATACTCCAGCCATCAAAGAAATTTTGCATGCTCAGCAAGCAATACTCACCTGGCATTGAGTTGTTCAAATCAATAGCGCAAGACATTTCAAATGATATTTTCAGCACATACACATTTGAATTCTGATGATTGTTTCAGAAAATTAATGCCTGAAACTCTTATATGACGAATTTTTAAGCTCAGTAATATTTCATTCTCGTCGATTCTTGGAAAGTTACATTTCTAGTTGAGTATGTGAGTAACAGGTACCCTCAGATCTAAATCCCAATCCGAGGATATGTATAGCCGTATAGATATCAGTGGTACAGGGATACGGGGGCCGATATTGACATCAGCTTATATATAGGTAAACTGATGATGAGGTCCAAAACCCCATTACATATCAACCATTAGCATATGCACCAGCCGATATTTAGAACCTTGATGCCCTTGTATTATATTTCTGCCTTCAACACGAGTCTTAAACTAATTGGCCCCCTCACATTACGTAAGCTTAGTTCTCCCCTTCTATCCTAAAATCCTCACTTTGCCACGGCAACTAGCATCTTATTCCATCGTTGAGTCTGGAGTTTGTGAAGCCTGATTTGTATTGCACCTAAGACTCATACATTTCCAAATCCAAGAATATCACAATAATTCAGTGGTGTAAACCTAGCATACATTGCTCCGTAGCTTCATTTAATAATACAACTGTAAGCTGTAGACGTAGATATTTTTTGTCTTGTGTATCGTGCTTTTTTGTTGTGGTTGCTTGACGATTCTTCATGGTATTGTGTGTGTTTGGTTCGTAACCTCACATACGATGCAGCACCAATTGCAACCAGCAGCCAAGGGAGGAACTATGTAGAGACCACAGAGGGCTCGGGCCCGCAAAATTTTCAAAAAATTTTAAGACCTAAGTATAAATTTTTGAAAATTATATAAAAAAATACATTTTGGCCCCCAAATTCTAGTCAGTCCCTCCCTTTCCCCAAAAAAAATCTCGGCCCCAAACATCAAATCTTAATTCCGCCCTTGCTAGCAGCTTATCGGATCTAGTCTAGAACCTCAAAATTAGGTCAAAACCAATAAAACAAAAGAAAACCAAGTTGTTGAACAATACAAATCCAAGAAATTACTAGTACCTCTTGAAATGTGAACTTCTCGTGCAGAACAAGGGCCAAAACGAAGCACGCCGCAATGAGGAAGTAATGGCGAAACGTATCAAGCTCCCGGTCGTAGGACCGCCTCACGACTGGGTGCCACCGCATGCACCAGACGATCGCCACTGTGCTCCCAATAAACACCAGCTTCATCACAGTGTTGTAGGCGGATATGAAGTCGGTGACCAGATCGAAGTACCGTGTTACAAACACAAGCGCGTACAGCTCCTGAGTCTTGAGCGAAATCCCTAGAACCACGCACACACTCAATTTAAGACCTAAACACATCCACATAAATTTGCATATGCATACATGATAGTATGTATCTGAATACCCAAACATATACGTATATATATACCTGAACAGGATTTGGTGGCATAGATTTTGAGGAGAAGGACCAGAATACTGATGAGATGAGTCATGTCGCCTGCGAACCTGAAGATGTTCATGGTTGGTTACAAAGGGGATAGTGGAGGGGTTTTGAGGGGTGCAGATTCAGAGAGAGGAGTTATCTTAGAAAGAGAACGTGAAGGGGAGGAAGCGTATGAGGAAACCGGACGAGAAATGAAAACGCGATAAATTGCGGAATCGGACATGGAAGTGTTGATTTTGTATTCAGGGAAATTGAAACGTCGTACAGCACGCCGACGTGGCAATCGGGTTTGTCCACGGTGGTCAGGGCCCCAATGATTCGAACGAAACGGTTCCAATTGAGTGCATTTTTGTTCAAAAAATGTTACGGGTATATCATTTTGACACGCCATTTAAACACATTAGTCAAAATAATTTCGTTTTTGGTGAGAACCCAAAAAAAAGCAAAAGAATTAAATTCTTCTTCTCTAAAATTCTCAGGCGTATCCTACCCCCACCCACCCAAACCAATTGAACCAACTCCCTATATTTTTGGCCAACGTCCACCAATCAAACCTCCTCCACCGACCACCACCACCTCCTCTATACGCCAAGTAGAAGACCCTTCACCACCGACCACCGCCTACAACGACTTCCACACCAAAATCTCTTTCTCTCTCTTTGCCTTTGCTATAATCTTTCTATTTCGAATCCTAATTGAGAATCTAGAGTTTTAATTTTAGGTGTAAAAAATTAACATGTTTTCTTTCTTCTTCAGATTGATATATTCTGTTCCTCTTTGAACCCTAACAAAAAGTTGCTAGTTAGTAGTTGTGGTTAAATTTTTTGGTTTTCTTAAAAAAAATATAACCACTAATTTAATCTCTATAGAACATGGTCCTGCAATGATGCATAAAGGAACATGGGATGCCCATTGTTAAGTAAATTGTTGTAGATTATAAAAAAATGCTCAATTGCTAATTTTGTCACCAACTATTCGATAAAATGCATCAATGAAATTTGTTTATTTTGTTTCTAAACTAGTAGATGATGTCACCAGAATCTATTCCTTCGGCAATGCCTCGAAACATAGAGTGTGGGGAAGAAGAAGATGTATGGAGTGGAGATTGTCTAGACAAAAAAGAAGAGCAAAGTAGTCCTTCAAATAATGAGTGTGATGAAATAGATACTACCTTGCAAGATGAGAATGATGCAACAGAAAATTGTGAAGATATAGTTGAAGAACCTAAGGAGGAAATGACATTTGACACGTCGAATAAAGCTTATTTGTATTACTCAAGCTATGCTAAAAAAAGAGGGTTCGCTATGGCAAAGAGAACATCAAGGAAAGGAAGAGATGGAAATTTGAAGAATGTAACTCTTTCACGCAGTCAAGCTGGAAAGGCAAGGGTAAGAATGAGCAACCAAGTCAAAGGACGACTACAATCAAAAATTAATTGTCCAGCTCATATTATTGTTGGTATGCACTTAAATATAAAAGTGGAGGTTAATGCGGGTTACTTTGGAGCACAATCATAAACAAAGCTCGGGAAAGGCAATGTATTTCAAGAGTAATAGGATATTGGATGAACACGTGAAAAGAAAGTTAGAATTGAATGATAAAGCTGGGATCAGAATACACAAGACTTATTACTCACTTCAGATTGAGGCTAGGGGACCTGATAGGCTTTTATATCTTGAGAATGATTGTTGAAATTATATGGACAAATTTTGACGTTTACGACTTGTGGCAGGAGATGCTGAAGCATTGCATCGTTATTTCATGAGGATGAAAGCTGACAATTCTGAATTTTTTTTTTTTTTTTGTAATGAATCTAACTGAAAAGGGTTGATTAAGGAATGTATTCTGGGCAAATACAAAAAGTAGGGCAGCTTGTAAGGAGTTCAGTAATGTTGTGACTTTTGACACAACGTACTTACTAAACAAGTATGACATACCTTTTGCTCCATTTGGAGGCATGAATCACCATGGTCAGTCCATTTTATTGAGATGTGGACTCATCTCTCATGAAGACACAGAGTCATTTTCATGGCTATTTCAGACTTGGATGACATGCATGTGGGGTTGTGCTCCAAAAGCAATAATTACCGATCAATGTATGGCCATGAAGAATGCTATAGAAAATGTATTCCCTGAAACCCGACATCGGTGGTGCATATAGCATATTATGAAAAATTTGCCAGAAAAGTTGAGAGGGTACAATGTTTATGAAAAAATCAATTGGTGTATGCGGAGACAGTTTATAATTCACTTATAGTAGAACAATTTGAGGATACTTAGAGTGTGTTCATAAAAAAGTACGAGTTTCAAAATAACACATGATTAGAAAAGTTGTATTTGGAGAGAAAACGGTAAGTGCCTGCTTGTGTAAAAGATGTATTTTGGGCGGGAATGTCTTCCATACAAAGAAGCGAGAGCATGAATACATACTTTGATGGTTACGTTCATTCAAAGACAACCTTGAAACAATTTGTAGACCAATATGAAAATGTTTTGGCAAATAAGGTGGAAAGTGAAAACAAAAAGATGTTAAAAGTTGGAACACTTATATCTCGTTAATAACTGAAAGTGAGTTAGAGAAATAATTTTAAAATATTTACATGAATAAGAAGGTTGTAGAGTTTCATGCACAGTTTGTTGCAAAACTTGAGTGTTTGTGTTTGATTAGAAAGAAGCTGATGTTATTTCCAAACATGAAGTAAAACAGTGGGTTACATTTGGAGAAGGAGAAGAGAAAAAAATGAAGCAAATGTCATTTACTGTCAATTTCAATGGTGAAACCA
The DNA here is from genome assembly GCA_014822125.1 of Arbutus unedo. NCBI lineage: Eukaryota > Viridiplantae > Streptophyta > Magnoliopsida > Ericales > Ericaceae > Arbutus > Arbutus unedo. Next base: position 4,401 of record JABCMJ010020144.1, on the reverse strand, counting down.
ATTATTCACATTGTAATTGTCGGTTGTTTGAGTATAGAGGCATGGTGTATACACATCAACTCATGGTTTAGCATGAAAAGAGAACTGAAAAAGTGTCTGACAAATATGTGTTGAGAAGATAGTGCAAAAATGTGAAAATAGTTTACACTAAAATTCGAATTAGTTACGATAAGTCATCAACGTCAATCGAAGCGCATCGACATGAGAACATGTGCAACCTCTTTAATGAGGTTGCCGATTTAGCAAAAGATTCTCAAGATAAGTATGATTTGGTGATGACACGATTACGTGAGGTAAAACGAGAGCTGAAGGAAGCCTCCGTTGTTTGTGAAAGCAATGAGGTTTCAGATACTCGTAATGATTTTTTTCACTCGGAGATGGGGTTCTACCTTCTCAACAAAGTGCAAACTTACTTGATCCAAAAGGTGTTCGACAAAAGGGGAGACTGCTGTGCAAAAGGAAGTAAGGTGTTATGGAAAAAATAGTGAAGAAGAAAAATAAAATAAAAAAGAAGGCATTATCGAAGGAAAATGCTTGCTAGTTCATATAGACATAGAGACTTTATGGGTCACATGTGTAATAGTTATATTGTCTTCTAATTTCAAGAGGTTGAGGACATTTCGGTTGGCCATGAGTTCAGGACATAAGAGAGTGTTCTAAATGTGAATGTAAGAATATTTTTTTTATTGTACAATTTTATGTTTCATGTTAAAGTTATTCATAATTTCCTTTTTAATTGTTGGCAGAGTCAGACTACCTACATGGGGCAACAAATGTGGCCAAACATGATGCCGTGTCATTACATGCCACCAAATATGGCACAAGGCAGAAGTGTCTTCCCATTATCTCTAACTTTATATCCAACCGGAATAAGCTTCAACCAATTTAGGTATTTTTTTCAAGTTCACAAAGCTTATTCAATGGTCAAATTTGAAGAGAAGGACAATCCACTGTTGTGGGTGGTCAAATTTGGGGAGAAGGACAATCAGACTTCTTGAAAAATGAAGGTCACTATTGGGAAAGACCACAACCAAAGTTGCTCAAAACACAAGGGCAAGGAGGCGGAGGACAAAGTTCTACGAAAATGATGAATGCAACGGATCATGGTGAAGAGTAATTCACTTACTTGTTTCGGACATTTGAATTCATGAATATGTAATTTTTTTTGGGATCATGACATTGATGAATCTATGTTATCATGAATGACACTTGAATTGACATGGTTATGAGCCAATAATTTGTTTGAGTTTATTTATGTTATGAGACAATGATTTGTTCCCTTTTCATTTTTCATTTCGATTGGCATGGCTATGAGTTTGTTTGAGTTATTAGCATTTCGAACTTGTGAATATTTGATGCGTTTTAAAAAAATTTGAATGTGTCATGTGTCTGAATGTATCCTGTGTCTAGTTTTGAAAATTTTAAAAAAAATTGACATGATGTCGTTACTTTATGGCTTAACCTGACACTTTGTGTCTCAAACTAACAACACGACGACAATCCACCAAAACTAAGTTACAACAATACATTCTTATTGAGTTCCAACAATGCCATTATATTCTCTCATTCAGACCAACAACAATTTCATTCAATATCTATTCATATTAAGTTACATTCTCATGAGTTACAAAAACAACAATGCACGTGACTTCGAAACTTTCAGTGGTATTTTGTTTTTGGACAAATGCAGGTGGCAGCAGCAGCAACATTCTTCTTTCCATGCCTTCTTTCCATTCACCAACAACTCTAAAACATGCTTCTTTTCATACATTTTTTCTTACAATCTTGGCCAAATGCAAGTAGCAGCAGCATGCTTCTCCAGAGCATGCTTCAACAATATCAGCTGTAGCTACAAGACTTGATACAAAAATTTATGTTAGAATTGCTCCACCATAGGTCATTGCACCACTAAATTTCATAGTCAAAAAAAGAAATACAAACAAGAGGAAATTCAGTGCATCCACTAACTCCATTTTCACTCATGTGTCTCAACTCCATTTTCAGTGTCTAACTCCATTTTAGCCATTTGAAATATTATCCATTAACTCCATCTTGAGATATTGTCTAACTTCATTTTTATGTATTATCCATTTCTCCATTTTCAATGCCTAATTCCATTAGCAAAAATCAGTGCCTAAACTCCATTTTCACTACATTGCTTCACTAAAGCCATGAAACAAGAAATCCAGTTGAAACACAATAACTTCTTTGTGATGTTGTATAAAGCCATTTACAATGCCTAACTCCATTAACAAAATTCATTGCCTAACTCCATTAGCAAAATTCAGTGCCTAACTCCATTTTTATTGAATTTTGCTTCACTAAAGCCATGAAACAAAAAATCCATTTTCACTCCACTTTGTTGTGATGTTGAAAGAGAAATCCATTGGCAATGACATTAGTAGGTAATGAACATGTTCTATGTTGCATAACAGTGCTCGAATTTCAAAAGGGGACTCTCCAAAATCTATAGTTGAAGAACTTTGGGTGTGATTCATGCTATGCGGAATCAGTGGTTTGCCTTAACAACTAAGATTGTGCATTTTTTAATTGTCACATTCTCAAATTTTAAAACAGAACTAATCAAATAAATAAATAGGTATTAAAATGTTTTTGCCAAGAACTCGATGAAATCCTTCCAAAAATATCCATGCATAAGGCGATAAGTCTTCTAGTTTGATCATAAGTACATAGTGGGTCACTCCATCCCAATGACCATTCACATGGAATAAAGTTTTCAAAATATTACGTTTAGTATGTTACCAAAATAAGATAGAGTTGCAATACATCTTTAAAAAAAATGGTTAAGTAAAATATGCTAAATAACTCCTTGTGTGAGACTCTTCAAAAAAATTATGCAACAGTTCAAGCACCCATGCTAAATGATGCTAAACGTCCGGAGTTGTACTTGAAAAAAATAGAAAAGTTGAGTTAACAGGCCCAATAGAGAAATCTATGCCAATCTAACGTGAATATGAAATGCATGGTATGACAAGTGGACATATATATCCAACAGTAGCGAGATTATCGACCAATTCAAGTTAAAGGCTAAAGATGAATCGTGTCATGTAATAACGCCAATAGCATCGACAAGTTTGTAATGAGTCATTGGTCACGTCTCGTAAGATATTAATCCAATCAATCATGTTCTCGTGCATTTTCATTTTCATACCTAGTAATTCCGTAGGAAACTAGTTCATCACTCCTAGCATTCCCGTTGAGGAGTTTAGTTCAAGACCTTCCTAGCATTTTCGTAGGAGTCTAGTACAATCACTCCTAGTATTCCTGATAGGGAGTCTAGTTCAATGCCTTCCTAGCATTCCTGAAGGAGTCTAGTACCATTTTCCTAGCATTCCTATCAAGTAGTCTAGTTCACACATCGTATCGTTCAAGTGTCCCACGCATGTCATGTGTCACATAACACCCACACATGTCGCGTGCCAACTAACAATGTCATTTTATCAATCTAAACTCTCAAGTAATGCACATGTCTCATAATCATCGTCTTAGATTTGTAACATATTGCGTTGTTATCATGCAATAGGAATCTTAGAAATATGCCTAAGGATAGATGCAAACATCAACCTTAGAAGTCCAAAAACTCAAATTTGCGATAATGATTTCAACAAGAATGAAGTACAGAATTATCGGTAATACAGATACTATTACCGGTAATATAGACACTATTACTGGTAATACAGAACACTGCCTAAAAGAAACACTGAATTACTAGTAATACAGACGATATTACCAGTAATACAGACACTACTACCGGTAATACAGAATACTATCTGAAAACATCCGAAAATTTTACACTTACCGGTAATAGAGACACTATTACCGATAATAGAATGCACTGTCCGAAGATGTGCATTTTTTGTAGATTTTCTCAAACTTCCATTTGTGAAGTTCTAAACCAATACTCAAACTCTCAAATCGCCAAAAACAAGTCATACACGCATAAGAGAGGTAAGAAATCTCTACCTAAAGTGTCGGATCGAAGGATTTGAGCTTCAAAAGCAAGCCCTAACTCTAATAGTGGATGAACTAGAAATAAACTCCCTCCAAGCAAAAATAGCACAATCTACCACAAAATACTCATCAAATGCAAGAGGAATATGAAGGATCTTGAGGGATTTTCAGAGTTCTAGCAAGATTTGAGAGATGAAGTTTGAAATAGCTAACACACATACACACCTCCAAGGAACCAACGGGAAAAAAGAAAGAAGAAAAGAGAGAAAAGATGGGCTTTGCTTTAAAAATAAATCTGATGTAGGCTTTTTAAAGCCCCAATTACACTTTCACCCCTCACAATATCACTTGTCACCCACAAAGCTCTTATCTCACATACACCACATATAAATCTCAAATTATTATATATACATAAAGTGCATAAAACCA
>JABCMJ010020140.1:0-20736 GCA_014822125.1 Arbutus unedo | reverse complement strand
ATTGAAGAAGTGGATGTGCTCCATGATTTATGTTGTGCTTTAAAGTATTGTGAACTAGACTTTCTTATGGAAAGGATAGGAATGCAGTGAACTAGACTCGTCGATGGGAATGCTAGGAGTAATGTATGAACTAGACTTCTCGATGGAGAGGCTAGGAATGTTGTGAACTAGACTCCTGGATGGGATTGCTAGGTCCATGGGAATACTAGGCATGAGACATGGATAAATGTCAATACTCGAAAGCGCACTTGATGTTAATGGGAAGAATTTTGAGGAAAGGGCCTAAGAAGGGTTCATTCCGATATGAGAATGAATTGGCGGAAATCCATACATCTTATGTATCTTGTAACGTTTTTTTTTAAGTTATGTGTTGTTGTTTACCTTATGTGCCATGACTTTTCATATTCACGTAAGAATTGCATAGAATTTCTCTACTGGGCTCGTTAGCTCAGCCCTCGTTTGTTTTTCAGGTGTAGTCCCTGACATCTAGCTTGGAGTTGGCATGGAATGCTTGGATTTTTGCATGACATCCTATGAACTGCATCCGTAGAGTTATTTGACATCTTTTATCCATTTTTAAAGAAGATGTATTATAACTCTAGTTGACTTGAATGTCTTAACTCCAATGTAATATTTGAACCTGATTTTTTTTGTAAAATTTTAAAGATTTGGAGCATCTTGGTGTATGAAAAATGGGCTTTTGGATATTGGGCGAGACTTAAGTGGCTTTAGCTATAATTAAATCTATTAAACTTATGTTAAAATTTTAGGGCGTGACATCACTGTTGGCTCCATTGAAGCTAATTTGTTAGACTCCGTGATTCAACTAAAGACGGAATGTCTGGAAAAAACAAAAGCATAAAGAGAATGATTTAATGAGCACTTTCATTATTCATATGCAAGCAAGAAATGATGTAAAGGCCAAGGAAAAAGAAGATTACAGCTCTATGTCATTATCAACTTCTCTTTTCCAAAAGCCTATGGGAAAAGAAATAGTAAAAGCAAATGACCTGTAGGACTCCACATTATCAAGGATATTTGGCATCTAGATTTTAAAATAATGTTTTGAAATTTTCAATAGTAGCCTTGGATTTCAAATTGATATTTTGAAGTCCGTAATAGCAGCATAGGCTATATCTATTTAAACCTGTGTTTGTGCAAATGTTTGACACCATTTCCTTCACCCACTTCTTTATATTTACTTTCCATCCTTGTAATCTCCCTCTTTCTCTTTCTACTTTTCTTTTTGCTTTTCTTTTTACTTTTACCACCGTCACATTAAAAAAATGACCGATACCGCTCATTTGAATCCCTTTCGGTTGTGTTATTTGAATTTTTTTTGAATTTTTTTGAAAAATTCACCATTGATTTAAAATAATATTTTGAGATTGACCTTGAACTCAAAATTTTAAAGTAAAATTTTGTTAATAGGGTGTGTGCACAAAGCACACAAAAAAGAGTTTTGGTTTAAGCACAAAACTGTGCCGTTTTGAGGAACAACTTGTGTGTTGTGCTAGAAGGCAAAACACACACCACAAACTCGTGCCTATGACTATCATCTTTGATCAAGACATGAGTTGCACGTCAAACTTCTGGAAAAGCTTACAAAGAGCCTTGGGAACCGAGCATTGCCTTAGCACCCGTTTTCATCCCCAGACTGACGAACAATTTGAGAGTACAATTCAAACAGTAGAAGATATTCTCGGAGCATGCACGCTAAATTTTTCAGGAGAGTGGAAGAGACATCTGCTGATTGCCAAGTTTTCTAATAATAACAGTTACTGGGCCAGCATCGAGATGGTGCCTGATGAAGCATTTTATGGACGACTGTGTCGACTGCCAGTATGTTCCCAGAAGTGGGAGAGATGAGCTTATTCGGATCCAAAATCATGCAAGAAATGATAGAAAAAGTTAAAACTATCTGACAACAACTTCTAGTAGCCTAGAGCTTGTCGCACCTGAAATTGTTTGGCCGCTCTCGGGAAAATAAATTGTTGAACGGGACGGTGTAATTTCTTGACTTGAAATGCGACGGATTATGAAAATGATTTAACATTTGGGACTTATTTAAAACTTAGAGTCGCCTTTTGACATAGGGTTTGGGTATGTCAAGTCACCCTCTAAAACCATTTTTGAAAAGATGTCTTTAGAAAAACATTTAGATTTTGACTTAGAAATATGATTATGTTTTATGAAATTGACACCTTTTAGAAAATTTGGTCTCGAAAATGGAGATGGGTCTAGAAATTTACTGTTATGAGTTAGGAAGGTGTTAGGCACCCAATATCGCCCTTTCGATACATAATTTTTCTATATTAATTTTATTTTATTATCCTTGGCCAAAGTAATAAATATTTAGTGACTGAATGTGCAACTAGATAAAAAATTAAACAGGGTGCGAGAGTAGGGCCTCGGCATGCGGAATTTAGCTCTAGGTGACAAAAATGTTAGACCGAGCATGTGTTAAATTTTGACCGAAACATGATAAGCAAATTGGCATCTGCACATTACGTTTCTATTCCCAAGATGTAGGTACCTTAAATCCCCAGCGTAGGAACCTTCAAGTTTAACAGTAGCCCGATTCTGTTTCATTAATGACTTACCATATTAACCTTTCTTGAAATATATTATGTCACCTCGGCTTAAGTCAAGTTAGTCATTACCATATTTTTATTCCTTTTCTCGCTAACTACCTATGTCAACAACTTTCAGGGATGCGAAGGTTAATTTGGTGTAAAGTATCGATGTTGTTCCGATAATCCTTCAAGAAAGCACGACGTGCAAACTGATATAAACCGATAGTTTGCATGACATATTTTCATTTGAGATTAGCGGGACTAAAGACCAGAAGATATGAACAACATAACGGCTATTTATATTTCTCAGTTTTTAGGCAATACGCGTATTTGCTTGAATTCATTTTGTTTGCAATACTTTATCCCAATAACTACCCATTTCACTGAGGGTAAAAATTGTAGAAAATAGTAAATGTCACCTCAATCATGATAATCTATCGAGAAAAGATAACGTGCACTGTCCATTAAATTTTTATTCTAAAACACTGGCTACCTATGTCACTTCTGTTCCCGGAATTGTGAGATTATCGAAATTTTAGCTAGGTGACATGATAGCGCGTCAGCGTGAACTAATGGCCACTATTCATATTACTTAGCCATGAAGTAACGTATTTTTGTTTTATTGCTTTTACGAGAAATAAAAAGAAAAATGACAGTAACTATTACGGGAAGATAGGAAAGGGATAAAAATAGAAGATTGTTATGGGAAAGGGGAGAGGGGAAAGCTAAGTTTAGTTTGATGGGTGCCAATAATGGCATGCCATCAATGTGAATATGGATCCCGTCAAGATTCATATAACGAAAACTAATAATGTGTGTGGCAGGTACTAGAGGGGTAAAAATGAGTGACATGCCAATTTTGTTGTAGAGTTCTTGGAATATAAATCCCAATTCAGTCGAAATCACAAAAAGTACGTCGGCTTTACGCCGACTTTATGCCGACTTTGACTATCATAATTTTGACTTTTACAAAAGACGACGCCCGTGCATACTAAAAGTGTGGACTAGAAATCCCTAGAAATGGACTAAGGATTCTAGAGGTGTGGACTAGAGAAGCGTGTGCCGGCTTTCCCAAGCGTGATATTCACATTGAAAGAAAAAGAAGAAAAGACTGAAACAAGCGATATTTTCACATTCTGGAAGTGCGAACTACAAATGAACTAGAAGTTTGTAGAATTGCGGACTAGAGATGTGAGTGTCAATCTTTTTAGGCATAATATTTACATTTAAATGAAAAAAGGAAAAGAAAGCAGATATCAGATAAGAAGAGCAGAAATTAAAATGGAATGGCTGTTGAAGCGCTACCTTATATTGATATTCGAATCAACTGATTATACGAAAATAAGAAAGACACGTGAACGGCTAAACAAAATCATAATGCGATGATATAACACTAAATTTAAAACCCTGTTATCGCAAGCTATGCTAGTGTAATAGCGTATTCGGATCTTTTTAAATTTGAAAATAAATCGGGTTGAGCTTTCTTTTGTTTTTCGACTAAACCTAAATGGAAACCTAATATCAAATTTTGTTACAGTACCAAATGGTTCACAGCTAGACAGATGGAAAAAGTGTAGAGGAGGAACACTCGGATAGTTTTTCAAGGGAGGTTAGAAGCTCTTTGGAATTTGTATGGGTGCTTTGAAAGATGAAGGAAATCTGCGTAAGGTTTCTTCGCGTGAGGTCTTCTTTGAAACCTAAAAAAGTAAACTTCCTAAAATTTGACTCTCAAAATCTAACTCCTAAAAATATGTCCCTAAAATCTGTGCCAACCCTTACTTTTATAGAAAAAGACGAGAGAGAGAGAGAGCGAAGGGAGAGAGAGGAGAGAGAGTCAGTTGGAAATAGGGGAGAGAGAGAGTTGCAACATGTGGGAGGGGAAGGGAGAGGAGAGAGAGAGACATGTGAGGGGAGAGTAGAGAGGGATGACTATGCTAGCCACACTCCCCTACGTGCACATGCACATGTGTTAGTCGCCCAATCAGGGTTAGCCACATCAGCGCCACGTCAGAGTCAAGACCATACACCACACACGCACGAACGCATGTGCCCCAAACATGCCGCGCGCGCCCAACGCGCTGCACGCAACTCACACACCTCACGCATTGGCATGCCACATGTGACAGGCACGTGGTCCGTACGCACGCATGTTGCTAACATTAGCTGTGCTTAGGTCTGCCCCTATATTTTTGTAAATGCCACTAGTATATAATTTGGCCTTGATGCGCTATTTTTCAAACCCGGACCTCCAGACAAATTCAAATTTGGCCACGGATATAGCTAATGGAGTCGTATCGTTAAGAGGATCAATTTGAGTAGAATCCTCGATTTATGGACACGTCGGCTCATCAGCCTAGCTCTCGGATAATCACCGATACATCACCACAACCCTTAAAAATGTATTTTCTTGAGTTATCGAACTCATATTTGACCACAGATATAGTTGACAGACTCATATCGCCGTGCCTCTCGATATTATGTGCCTCTCGATGTCTGAATATTTTGTCTCATAAATTTTGCCCCAAGACCATATTGTAAGCAATAAAAAATTATCTGAAACTCCAAATGAACTCATATTAGATCTCGAGTATAGTTGTTGAATTCGTATCATCGCGACGATCAATAATATGCGCCTCTCAAAGTTTGGACACGCCATCTCATAAATTGTGCTCCAAGATTGTATTATGAGCAATAAAAAATGGCCTGAAACTCCAAATGAACTCAGATTGGATACTGGATACTGTCGTTAAATTGACATCATTGTGACGATAAGTAAGATGTACCTCTTGAAGTTTGGACACATGATCTCATAAATTGTGCTCTGAGACCTCATTTTGAGCAACCAAATAATGCCAACATTGCTTGATTTCGGGTATGTTACTGTCAATGGACTTGTATCATTGTACTGATCAGTGACATGAGATTTGTGTGATTTGATCAAGTTGTCTCATGAATGATGCTCTCGAGCCCTAGTTGTCTTCAGATCATTCCACGCGTCTTTTGGCCGTGATTGAAAATCAATGGCAACATAGTCATTTTGTGCACAAAATTTTCTAATCCTATTCTGATGGCATATTTCATGATATTTTGAGTGATGGGGCAAATTCTGGTATCAATAGCTGCCACCCTTTGTCTGCAATTTGTGAAGCAAAATGGTAGACAAAGAGTATAAGATGCGGAATTTTGTCTCACCGTGACTCAAAATCAGGTCATGCTACTTTATTCTAAAATTGCCATTCACATTGGTTTTGCATTGAGTATCTGAGATATCATCTGACTTTTCTTGAAACTTGAGAATTTAAGGACTGATCTGTCTGTCAACCCTCCATCATACATTATTTCTGAATTCTTCGAGACGATGAATTCCACTCGCATCCCCCTCTTATCCTTCAAGTAAACTATGCCCTGAAAATAGTAGCTTTGGCTTTTGTTGAAAACTTTAAAAGAAATTGCTTAAAGAAAACTACTTCCAAAAGTAAAGAACACTTGCAAATCCTTGAAAATTTGATTCCAAGGTTTATAACATGTGAATCCTGAAATTCAAAATTTTAAAACGGTGGTAAGAGCTGAAAATTCTCAGAGATCCGATTCCAAGGTTTTTGGAAATGAGATTTTTAAAAATTTGATTTCAAGACATGAGTCCGCTCCTGAATATTCCTTGAAAGTTACAACTTCAGGGTGGACAATGAAAATTTTGATTTTTTAAAATGAGCGGCCTGGAAATTCGAATCCAAGGTGTATGGCAAAACATGAGAATTTTAGAAATTTGATTTCAAAACTTGAGTGCAATTTGAAAATCCTTGAAATTTACGACCTCAAGGTTATTGAGAAAGGTGTTGAAAACTACGATTTTAAGCCGAAAATGCCCTAAAGATTATGGTTCGATGGGAAATTCTGAAAATGTGACTTGAAAACTTTTGCAGCTTACGAGTCCAAGAAAAATTTTGAAAGCTGTGACTTGATAACTATGGTTCCAAGCCGAAAGTTTAAAAAAATAATAATTTTGAAGCATACGAGTCTAACAGAAATGTAAAGATTTCCTAAAACATTCAAGTTCATGAGAAATGTTATAGATGTAAGAGTTTTCCTGAAACATCCGAGTCCACAGGAATGCTGAAAATGTAAAGACTTCTTAAAACATGCGAGTCCATGAAAAATGCTGAAAATATAAGGGTTCCCTGGAACATGCGAGTCTATAGGAGATGCTGAAAATGTAGAGACTTCTTGGAACTTACATGTCCATGGAAAATGCTGAAAATATAACAGTTCCCTAGAACATGTGAGTCCATGGGAGATAATGAAATTGTAAAGAGTTCCTGAAACATGCGAGTCCACGAAAAATCCTGAAAATGTAAGGGATCTTTGGATCATGTGAATCCATAGGAGATACTGAAAATGTAAAGGCTTCTTGGAACATGCGAGTCCATGGAAAAAGCTAAAAATGTGAGGGTTCTCTGGAACATGTGTGTACATGGAGATGCTAAAAATGTAAAGACTTCTTGGAATTTGCGGGTCCTAGAGAAACGTTTGAAATCGTTACAAATTTGATCTCAAGGTGTTTTAAGAGGCATGAAGATTACAATTCTAAGTTGAGAATTTTAAAATCTTTGAAGATACAACTTCGAAATTTTGAAAAAGACTTAAAAATTTGATTCTTAGTCGAAAATGTGAAATTTTTTAGCAATTCAATTCCAAGGTTTTGTTGAAAATTTTTGAAAATTCGATTCCAAGGTTTTGGGAGAGACTTAGAAATTCGATTCTAAATAAAAAAATATGAAAATTTATGGAGATTACGACTCCAAATTTTTCATGAAAATCCTTGAAAATTTGATTTCAAGGTCTCAGAGACTTAAAAATCCGATTCTAAACCGAAAATATGAAAATCTATAGAGATTACGACTTCAAGGTCTTGATAAAAGTCCTTGAGAATTTAATTTCAGGATCTGAGAGACTTAGTAATTTGATTCTAAACCAAAATTTGAAAATCCTTGGCAATTCAATTCTAGGGTTTCGTTTTAAAAATTGAGCGGAGTCTTTGGATTCCAAGACTTTCTATGTTGTCTTCCACGTCTCTTTTCACATGAAAAATTTGTCCTAACTCTTTGCCATTTTGCTCTGCATAAATTCTTATTGCCTATTATCTTTCTGTGGACTTCTAGGATGTCGCCTTGTCGGCTGGACAAATAGAAATGCTTTTTCAGATAGACCATCTAGGTCTTGTTATTTGAGAAATTTGTATGCAATGCGGAATTTTTCCTTTGACTTTTTCTATCTTTTTCTTGTAATCGTTTCAAACGTTTGCAATCCAAGTTTCATGGGAGTTCGACATCAAGCTGTGAAGATTGCAATTGCGTGCATGCCTTATCATGGGGTCAAGACTTTGGATCCCTTTTGAGCCACTTCTAAGTAGCGTTACAAGAATAGCGACTACAACTTAGCGAGTCTAACTTTCTGTTGTAGAGTCTTGTTTCTTTTCTTTCTCTTGAACATCTGTATCTTTCGACACAGGTATCTTGCGTAGTTAGGTAGCTTTCGTATTTTTTGATTAGCAGGCACATAAAAAGAGTGTTCTAAAAACATATATGCTTCTCTTTTTTGAAATTGTACTTACTCGCTAGTAAATTTTCAAAATTCTTACAAGACAGTAAATAACAGTTTGTTGGGCTTTGACGCTTTCAATCGATGCGGCGTTATAATCTTAGTACAAGTGTATCACATAGCTTGACTATGATTTTCAATCTTTAATCTTATGAGAACTTAAACTATGAGTACCCAAGATAGTCTTCTAGACTTCAGTCAGGTTGGCTTGTGCGGACAAATGACTTTAGCTTCTTCTTGTCGTTTTTCTTCATGATGATTTTTTTAGCCATTTTTGCAATCACTGCCCTTTCGGGTTTTCACTAGTGCCGGCTATTTCATTTTTGTGCTCCAGCCCCTTTTTGGATTTTGATTGTGCCTTGTTTATCCATTTTTGCTATAGCCCTTTTTTAGGTTTTGACTGTGCTAGACTTTGTCAATTTTTCTATAGCCCTCATTTTAGGTTTTGACTATGCTGACTTTTGTTCTTCTTCTTTTTTCTTCTTAAAGAAATGCGACGTATTTACAATTGAAATAGAATTTCCTTGTGCATTTGATCCATCGAGCATTGGCAAAAATTTTGTGAGAAAGATTGAGAGAGAATATCACATGACATTTGTTTTCTATCTTTCTATCTTTACTTTTTGCCTTTTGGTTTTTTTTTTCTTTTTGGCAGTGGAGTTTCACCCCTTCTTTTAAAGTTCTCATATGAGAGAATGGAGAGAAGTGGTTTCAATGCTCGAGGACCAAAAGAGTCGCTCGGAATGAAGTGTTTCAATTGTAACTAAATTGAAACAAATGAATATGTGTTCTGTTCGTAGATTGCTCTTTTCTCTGGTTGGCCCTGCATGCACCCGACAATGCTTTCGAGTGTTTGAGGTGCGTCGTCCATGATCAATATGAGCTTGTAGATACATTAGGTATTGTTGAATTCTTTTGACTATTATGTAACATTCAAACTCCAACCCTTCGGTGTTTTTTTTAGATTAGTTGATAGATAGACTCATGAATAAGCGTTATTTGCACTTAAGCTCTCAGAGTCCTCATTTAATTTTGCAGCATGAATTTGAACACTATTCCTTTGGAATTGTGTTGATCTTCTTCGGCCATCCTAAGTATAGGACTACTTTTTGAAAAGGGATGGTGATTCTTCCCACAAATATTTGACGTTTGTTGATTACTGGGGATAATCGATTGCTTCTTGTTGGTAGCTCCACTCGAGTTTGATACTTCTGAGCTTCTACTTCTATAATTTTGATCCTGACATGTTTTATGACTAGGAACACAACTCCTTGTGTTCCTTTGATAATGAAGGGAATTTGCCCTTCTGCCATTTGTCCAAGTTCAGTCAGTCTTGTTTCTCTTAATGGCACTTGTTTCTTTTGCATTTCGAGGCTTGCCAGTTATCATGTGCTTCTTTCCATTTTCTCACTCGCTTGTTTGGGAATCTTATTGTTGGTACAAACGAATCTCAGTTCGCATGAGTTTGAAATGAAGTCTGAAAACAATGTCATGCTCGTCTTGTGCTTAAGATTGTTATGTTACTTGGGTCGAAATGACAAACTTTTAGATCCTTAAAATAGCAAGTTTTACAATAAATCAATTCTTCTGATTGGACAGAGAAGCATATATAAAAGTAAACAACACAACCTTTATTCGTCTGTTTAAAGCTAGATAATCATTGCACGATTTTTCATGATATTGAAAGAAGCAAATTTTCATGTCGAAAGTTTTGAAATAACAAAAGTGACATAGAAAACATGAATAAAAACTCCTCTCAGGCGAGTATACAAAAATTTGAGAGCTCTAAACTATCTGTTCCAGAAATATAAAGATCCTTCAGGATAATTTTGATAGTCATTGTTGACCTGTTGTACTGTCCTCCTTTTCAAAATGGACTTTTCTGTCTTTGACGCTTTCTGTGAATATGATGTGATCTTTTCTTGATTGAGTCGGATCTTCCCTTGTCAGAGTGACTCTTGTAGAGAGACACAGTTAGGAAATTTGTTGATGGGTTGGCTAAGGGTTGATAATGATATGAGGGTGACCGATATGGTGGAGGTGATTTTGTTTTTCGGCTTTGTCATTTGGCTGCTTTATTTTTTAGAAAGAAAAAAGGTGGTGTAGTCTTTCGGCTGGATTAACTGTTTCGCTTAGGAAATGGTACGACCACTCTTGGTCGTTCACCTGGCTTCGTGGGGAGCTTTGTTAGTCTTGAGAATAAAGATCCATTATCCGCCCAGTCTAAATTTCATCCTCAATCGTTTCTCCTTGTTCGATCATTTCGCCAAAAGATGTCCCTATTGAAGTGCAAAACTTGTCGTAGTAGACCCTTTTGCAAGGTTGTATGAATAGATGCACATGTTTTGAGTCGGCTAGCGGTGGCACCACCTATGTAGCCATATTTTCCATCAAAGTGCATATGCCCAGAATGATTTTATGGGTTCTTGCTCCATTCTTGTTAGAAAAAGATGGTCTACAGCCAAATCTGAGTTGTGTCAATATTGTTTCACAAATGCTTGTGACAACTCTGTCTATGTTCTGAAGTGACAGACATCATGCCTAGAGAACCAGCAGGCCCTACAAGGCTGTGCTGAAATAACTGTATCATCAACTTATTTGGATTTGGATACCCACACAATGCTCTAGCATAAAGGCATAGGTTAGCCATGGGATCATCGGTCCCGTCAAATTTGATGAAGCACGACATTTTGAACTTGGCCGTTAGTTGCAAGTCTGGAAAGACACACAGGTTTGAAAACCTGGTGGATAAGTAGGGACTTGCCCATTGCATGGGTTTGATGGCTCTCTCAATATTTTGAACCTTCTTAACTAATGCAAGGTCTACCCTCCTCATTGGGTGTGGGTTCCTTGGTTGACGTCCAACGCTGTCTTGGGCGTTTAGCATAACCGGTTGGACTGGATTTATGGGAGGTTGCCGTTGTGGTTTGACTGAGATGTCAACTGTTGACTGGACAAGAACTGCCCCTGTCTGGACTAATGTCGAGGGAGGGTTTGGCATTGCTGATGCCCCTGCTGCAGGGCCAAAGGAAAACGGCACTGATGCAATCTGTGATAACTGGCACTGGGCCAGAAGTACTTGGACCATGGTTTGGAGGCTCTCCATTTTCCTTAGAAGAGCGTTGTATTTTTCCCGAGGGGCTGTCTTAGGTTTAATGCAGAGTGATTGCTAGTTCGTTTCCTCTGTCATAACTTTAAACTAACAAACTCTCAATCTTCGGGTGAGACTCCTACTTCCCACTTGTACCTTGTATTGCAAGGAGATGTGTTAGTTTGTACTTCTGAAATGGATTGGTCCAGAACGTACAGTCAAAGGATGACAAATATGTGTACAAGGATCCTATTGTTCATACAGGTTTTCTATATCCTTCGAAGTTTAGCCAGAGGTTTAACATGACTTTGGTATATGGTTTTTGAAAACTGTGAGAATGTCCAGTTCTTATGAGAATGGTCCAACACTTTGACTGTATGTTTTGGACACTAGCCTTGCAGTTTTTCAAGTTCTTCATGTGGATATGTGACGTTGACCTTCGAAAATATTTTTGGCCTTTTGTTTCGGAAATGTTTGCCTTTAAGTGGGATAACAACGAGGACTCCCTCCATTTTCTGGAATGTTCTTATCAGAGTTTTGACTTGACTTTTTTTTTGAGTAATACTATATGCAACATGACAGATTAATTCTTACGAATGCATTTCTAGCATGATTTCCACGATTCTCAAATCTTCAAACCTCCGGTCCCTTAAATGGTACCATCTTTGGTTGGCGATTTGGTTGGAGTGATCTTTTAGATGAAAACCGTCTTTAGCTACATGAAAACACCATTGACGGTTAACATTTACTTCAAATCTCCTCATAATTCTATGGGTAAAAATAAAAAGTAGAATGGAGATTGAGAAGAGAGTTGGGGCATGTTGTGTTGAATGCAAAGTATGTTGAAAAATATTTTTGATAGTTTGCAAATATTTGGAGAGAATCATTTTAGGGTAATACAATGACCTGCAAAACAAATATTAGTAGTAGAATAAAATGCATACCTATTCCTATTTTTTGGCAATTACAAAAATGATGCTAGTAATATACCAATGATAATTTGATGAAAATTAATTTAGAAAAATTTGAAAAGCTGAAATTCACTGATAAAAAAGAATAAAAGGTTTGCAAATGGCATCACACATTAGCTTGCGTTATACCGATAGTTTACCCAACGGGGTAGATTAATGGTTTCTGCTAAGAGGAGTTATGATTTGCAATTCTTTTTTATTAATCCTTAAGTCTCTAGTGGAGTTGCCAGCTGTTGTGTTCGAAAATTTCCCGGCCCCCTAACGAAAATGAATTGTTGAACGGGGGGAAGTGATTTCTTGACTTGAAATGTGATGAAATATGAAAATGATTTAACTGTTGAGACTTATTTCAAATTTAGAGTCACCACTTGGCATAGGATTTAAGTGTGTCAAGTCACCCTCTAAAGCTATTTTTTAAGAAGATGTCTTTAGAAAAACATTTAGATTTTGACTCAGAAATACGGTTATGTTTTATAAAAATGACTCCTTTTAGAAAATCTGGTCTAAAAAATGGAGTTAGATCCAGGAATTTACTGTTATGCGTTGGGAAGGTGTTAGACACCCAACATCGCATTTTCGGTATTTAATTTTTCCATATTAAATTTTATTTTATTACCCTTGGGCAAAGTGATAAATATGTCACGGCCCATCCCAAATTGGGTAAATTAGTGACTGGGCAACGAGACTATCCCGCTAAGGCCTCTATGTTAATCAGAAGTTTATGGATTTAATTTGATTATTTCACTTATCCTTCAAGATAATTCAGAGTTAGCAGAAACGTCATTTATTTCTATAATTAAAATAACTCCAAGGACATGCAAAACTATCATGCGTTATTCATAAAACATGGCCTCAAACAGTATTAAACAGTAATTGCAGCATATTTACATGTGTTTTAAACAAAACTCAAAAGTAGCGTCCAGGTGGTCCGCCTCTTATTTTCTACCTATTCTAGCTTCGAGACTTGGTGTTTGCAAAGCAACATTCATTCGCTCACTGCTAGTATGAATCTAGATATACATTTTTACAGCTTTTACATGACATAATTTGAAATAAACAATTCATTAGTATGTTGACCACGTTCGTGAATGGGTCCATGGGCCGTGGCCGAGGACGAAATAAACAGTTTATAGTTTTCATAACCCGTGGGTTATAACAGTATTAGATTCTACGATCAAATAAGTATCGTATATGAATCAGTCGACCAATCAGTGTATGTCAGAGCTAGTCAACGGAGCAACCCCAGAATAATTATTATACGGAATAGGCATGACATCATCCGATACCACCTGGTCATGGGTGGTCATGGGTCCCAACCTTATCTCAACCATCGCTTGTCACACCCCCAGCGGAGCAGGGAGTCACTGGGTCTTATATGATGTCATTAATATTATCACCATTCACGGAATTCCAACAATGTAGAACCCGTGGTCGCACGCTAATTAGCCATGTGCTGTGTTCAGGCATGGTTTGACTCTAAATAAGCTATTGATTGCATTATAGCAAATATCATTCTAGAACATGCTTTTTAAAAATATACAAGTAAAAAGGCATAACTAGACTCATCGTTTGTGAAGTAAAGCAACTAACGTTAAGCCTCGATTGGTCCTTCATAATTCTAATTGTCATTAATGGATAATAGAATGTCAACTATATTCTGAATGCATTAACGTTAATATTAATGTCTCGGTCTATTTACGTCTCACTAACTAGCTCCAAGTGTAACCCTCAGTTTTTAACGATTAAAGTTAAAAAAATTAACTCTGCACAAACGAACCCTAAAGTAAAATGGTCAACACAACCTTGCCTTAAAACAACATGAATTTCCCGGATAAAAACTTAATCTTACCAAAACTCAAAATATTCCAAACATAACGAGGTATTTAAGGGTTGAGAATATGACTTTGATTTATTATTCAAATCTGTTGTAGTTTGGTAAACAATTCATAATAAATTCTTTTCATGTCCCAAAAAGTTGAAACTAGTGCCCAAATTTGGATAACTTAAAGCATTATCCCCAGTAAAAATTATAGCTTCGTGAGTAAAAAGTATGTTTCACAATAATCAATAAAAAACAGGCCCTATAACAGTTTTTTTGTTCCTGCCAACTAGTATACTTTAAAAATTCATCAAAATTGGAGTTTATAACATTTTTGCGTGATTCTAGCAGCCAAAGTTCACTAACTCATGGATATAGCCTTAGTAAGAATTAGGGAATTGAATTCGAAGGGTATGTTCCTTAAAAATCAAAGAAAATGATTGTACTCCCAAAAAACAAGAACAGAGTCTTGTTTTTCACTATCTTTGAAAATTAGTATAAAATAGTACATTCATCCATTTTGGACGAGTTTGGTATCAAAATTTGCGCATTGAAACATACTTTAAACTTTCGCAAGGGTCCAAATTCAGAAACAGTGTGTAAGATGCTTGAAAATGAGGATCTTTGAAGGTCTAATAAGCTGTTAGAACATTAAAGAGGTTTTCGGCAAGAAAATAAGCTTTTTCGCGAGATACCAGTGGCGGGAGGTGATGGCTTGTGGTGGGACTAAGGTGGAAGAATAACTCCAAAGCTATCCTAATGGTTAACAATTCTCTAATGGTCTCATATTCATATTAATAACTCAACACATAAAACACGACAAAAAGAACAATGGAGAACTATACCTTGATGAAGTTGTTCAAGAGCTCTCTCTCTCTCTCTCTCTCTCTCTCTCTCTCTCTCTCTCTCTCTCTCAATAGAAACAATCAATGAGATGAATGGAAGCAACTTACAATCTGATTGTAGTCTAATCCAACAAGTAGGAGGTGGCATAGTTCTAGCATGAGGTGGCCAAGAATATCTACCAAAGGATAACTCTAGTTATCCTAAGTGCCTTAGAACAGATATTTTGGTAAAACGTAAATAAATTAGTTTTAGGGACCTCTAAGCTGGTCCGATTGTCCCCTAGAATAATATCGAGGTTAACCTTCAGTTATTATCAATGCTTAAAATAATTTACCGAAACACCCTTCGGTTTCCGATTATGTTTCAAACTAACTTCATTTACCCCTAAAATAATTCTGGGGTATCTCGTCTTTTGTCCAATAAACTACCTAACTGACTTTAAAAGTCTTCGTTTCTTAATTTAATCGAATTTTTAAATTACCCACAATATTTTCTATTGTTTATTTATTTATTTTTATTTTATTATTGTTTTTTTGGATTGGGGTCTCACAAAATATCTAGTGACTGAACGTACAACTAGATAAAAAGTGAAAAAGAGTGCGAGCGCAGAGCCTTAGCTTATAGAATTTAGCTCTCACTGATAAAAAGATTAAACTGGGAATGTGTTAAACGTTGACTGAAACATGATATGCAAATTGGCATATGCACGTCACGTTTCTATTCTCGAGATGCAAGGTACCTTAAATCCCCAGCATACGAACTTTCAAGTTTAACAATAGCCCGATTCTGTTTCATTGATGAATTACCATATTAACTTTTCTTCAAAATGCAATATGCCACCTTGGTTTAAACCAACTTAGCCGTTATCGCATTTTCATTAATTTTCTGTTGACTACCTATGTCACCAGCGTTCCAAAAATTTTAAGGTTAATTTGGTGCAAAGTGTCAACGCCATTCCGATAATCCTTCGAGAAAGCACGACCTCCAAACCGACATAAACTGACAGTTTGCACGACATACCTTTATTTGAGATTATCGAGACTAACGACCGGAAAGTATGGATAAGATAACAGCTATTCAAATTTTTTAGTTTTTAGGTGAGACACGTATTTGCTTGAATTCATTTTGTCTGCAATCTTTCATCTAGACATCTACTCGTTTCACTGACGGTACAAATTATGAAAGATAGTAAATGTTACTTTGATCACGATAATCTATCGCGAAAAGATAATGAGCACTACCTGTTAAATTTTTATTCCAAAATATTGGCTACCGATGTCACCTTTGTTTTAGGAATTCCAAAATTATCGAAATTTTAGCCAGGTGATACGGATAGCATGTCAGCATGAACAAACGATCACTATTCATATTACTTAGCTATAAAGTAACATATTTTTGTTTTATTGATTTTACAAGAAATGAAATGAAACATGACAGTAACTGTTATGAGAAGATGAATAGGGATAAAAATAGAAGAATGTTACGGAAAACCGGAAAGGCGAAAGTTATGAGTTAAGTTTGACGAGTTCCAATAATGGTATGCCGTCAATGTGAATATTGATCCTGTTAAGATTCATATAACGAAAACTAAAAACGTGCATGGCAGGTATCGGAGGGGTAAATCTGAGTGATATGCCAATTTCATGCGAAGTTCTGAAAATATATATCCCAATTCGATCGAAATCATGAAAAGTATGACGGCATCACGCTGACTTCGACTGTCGTAATTTTGACTTTTAGAAAAGACAACGCCCAAGCATTCTAAAAGTGTGGACTAGAGATGCGAGTTCCGGCTTTCCCAAGCGTGATATTCACATTGAAAGAAAAAGAAGAAAAGACTAAAATAGGTGACATTCTGAAATTCTAGAATTGTGGACTAGAGATGCGAGTGTCAACCTTTCTGGCCATAATATTTACATTGAAATAAAAAAATAAAAAGAAAGCAAAAATTAGATAAGAAGAGCGAAATTAAAATAAAGCGACTATTGCAGCGCTACTTTGTATTGATATTCGAATCTGTTGATCACATGAAAATAAGAACGACACGCGAACGGATAAACAAAATCATAACTTGACATAACACTGGGTTTTAAACCCTGTTATCGCGAGCTATGCTAATGTAATAGCTTGTTTGGATTTTTCTAAATTTGAAAATAAATCAGGTAGAGCTTTCTCTAGAGGCCCGTTACTGTTAATGGACTTGTTTCATTGTACTAATCAGTGACATGAGATTTGTGTGATTTGATGAAGTTGTCTCGTGAATAGTACTCTTGAGCCCTAGTCTATGTAGAGATAAAACAATCCTTTATTTGTTGATTTATCGAATTTCTTAATGTTTGTTCTCGAAAAATCTAATTGATATCTAAGGCATTTCAAAGGCATCATATTGAGATTCTTGACGAAAATCAGGATAGTAAAGTCGTTGTGACTTGAATGAGAGGCTTTCTCAGTTCCTTTTCAATCAGAAGGGCAAAATTATCTTTTTACTTCAAACATTCTCTGAGCATACTGGCATAACCCGATTAAATCATGGATCAAATCAATATTCTTTCATACACTGTAGAGGCACCCTAGGTTGATTGTACTAAGATTTGAAGTCTATTCCTAATGAACTACCTATCTAGGGGTAAAATGGTTATTTGCACTCAGAGTTTGTTGAACCTTCTGTGGTTGCTCGATTATCATATCAATGGACCTGCTTAGTGATTGAAAGTGTCTTCGGTAAAATTCTTCGGTCTTTAGATAATTCCATGCTTCTTTGGCTGTGATTGAAAATTAGGGGCAAACTAGTCATTTTCTGCACAAGTTTTTTTTTTATCCTATTATGATGGCATATTTCATGATATTTTGATCGGTGAGGTAGAATTTGGTATCAACAGAACCGATAGAAAAGTTATGTCGAATCATCTAATTTGGTAAGAAAAAGGGAAGTTATCACAGAGATTTGTCGGAGTATTCGAAATCTTGCAATGCATTGGAGAAGTCACCTATCGCTTAGCTTTGCCACCTTAACTTTATCGAATTCACAACGTCTTCTACGTGTCTATGCTTCGAAAGTATCTAGCTCATATGACTCGCAATATGGATTGGAAGAAAGTCACCATTGATGCTAACATAACCTATGAAGAGCAACCAATGCGAATCCTTGATCAGGGAGACAAGATCATATGAGGGAAGACCATCTGTCTTGTCTGAGTTCTTTGGCGTTATCAGAATCTAAAAGATTTCACCTGGGAGAAAGACGACGCTATGTGTGCCAACCACACCTATCTTTTTTGAAAATTCTACTTTGTAATTTCAAGGATCAAAGTTATTAAGGGGAATAGGTTGTAAGGACCCAAAATTTTAATTCAATAAAAAATAAAATTTTAGCAATTTCAATTTCCATATAAATGCATTATTTATTTAAATTGAATGAGTAATATAAATTATTTTATGCGTGTGATTATTGAACTTGCATGATTTTATGGTTTGTGTATGTATATTCCACCTAGCCTAAACCTATTTTTCTTTCTGCAATAAGCCATCCCACATTCCTTTGTTAGGCCCAAGCCAATTCTAACCTTCTTGTCTTAAACTTTGACCAAACCATCTAATTTAAGCCCATTTGACTATGTTATGAAGGAGCACCCGCACCCAATTCTTTTTTCCCTCATTATACCCTCACATGCCTTCTCCTCCAAAATCCATGTTCAAAAATCTCCTGCAAAATCCTCCATGGCAGCCAAATCTCCTTCTCCCCAATGGTGTCCCACCTTAGCCCTCACTCAATCCCCAAACCACCAGTACCCCTTTTGTTACTCCAAAACCACCACTTCTCATCACGTGGTTGTTGCATAACCTCTTTTTCTCCTTCAACAGTAGCCATGGTTTTTATTCAACCTCACATGGCAACTAAAAATTTGGGATTTTATCCCCAATTCTACACTCCACCTTTCCATCTCTCATCATCCCTCACGTTTTATCTGGAGCATTTTGAATAGAAAGAGTGAGAGAAGAAGTTTAACTAAAAGTCTAGAGAGAGAGAATGAGGTACATTGGAGCCTTGACCCGCAAATCCATAGATCATTTACTTCAGTCTGACCTTCAAACTTGCTCTTGCAAGGTGAATATACCTTCCCCGTACCTTAACTTGTGCCCTAGAATCTTGAATTGAGCTTCACAAAGCTCCATTATTGACAAACACAACTGAAATATTCAAAGAAGGAACCTAACTGATCGGTCGCCTTTGGCCCTGACCGGTTAGACTTTGACACTGTTTCATTTTGTTCGACCTCCCTAATTGGTTATCCTAACTAGTCACCTTTACATTCTGTACGCCTAATTGTTGTAGCCTAGCCGGTCTCTCTTGACCTAGATCGGTGAGATCTAGCTACTCGATTATGTTTATTGACCATCCAAACTGGTCACCCTGACAACTTCTAATATGTTGCATCCTAATTGGTCACCTTGAGAAGTCACCCTCAAACTCTAACACTATGAGCTGTTAATCTTAATCAGTCAACTGTACTCTCTTGACCGATCGTGTTAAAATGTTAACCCATCCTGACTAAAAATGTTAACCCATCCTGACTAGTCACCATCTTGACCATTGACCAATCACTAGTTGACCGTCGACACTTCATAATTGGTCACCCATTGCCTTTTGAAACTATCCAAAATTTCCCTTGAACCAAAACATGAATATTAAACTCACAAACTTATATACTACATTTACGAGCCTCAATCTTGATTCAGACTTTACGTACATGTTCTTGTTTTCTTTCTAATTACGCAATTACTTGATTTAAATGATTCATTTTGCATGCATAGTTATCAGTCCATATTATCCTTGCCATTGATTGTTGATAGAATCTGACTAAGTATGTTAATCAATCGAGAACTCCAAGTCTAGAATGACTAGTTGACATTGGACATGTCACGCGCGATATTTTGAACAAAATTTGAAATTTTTTGAAAAGCCACCAATCACGTAGATTGAGAAATAAATTAGTTCTTGGGAGATGTGTAACATCATGCTTTTGCTTTGGATTATCTTTTAGGAAAAGATTTTCTTTTTTCATTATGCTTATGCTTAGATTTATAATAATCCTTGTCAGAAGACTTCTTGTAATTCTTCTTAGATATAGACTTTTTTTTATATCTATTCTTTGAATAATTAATTGAAATATTGTAAGCAAATTGTTGACAAAATTCACCAATTTCCTTCTTTATAGTAAGATTTTGTTTCTTAAACTGGTATTGCAATTTCATGTCATTGCAAATAGACAAACCAACTTGAATACAGACACTAATTAAATGTTCATAAGTATAGTTTGTCCGAGTTATGATTTTAGTATTGCTCAAATCCATAAGTTTTTGCCTAACCTTTTGAGCAAAGAGAGGTGGTAAGTCGTCAATGAGTTTGGCTTTCTAATTTTCAGAATTAGCATCATTGTGACTTTGGTAATAAAGGGATCCTCGTACCATCTAAAATGGGTTAAATAAGGACATCTAAGATTCTATAACAACTCCT
The DNA here is from genome assembly GCA_014822125.1 of Arbutus unedo. Classification (NCBI taxonomy): domain Eukaryota; kingdom Viridiplantae; phylum Streptophyta; class Magnoliopsida; order Ericales; family Ericaceae; genus Arbutus; species Arbutus unedo. The sequence goes on along the minus strand of JABCMJ010020140.1, from coordinate 320 downwards.
TATTCCTCTTGTGTCGCTGTGTGGTTGCTGCAATGAAATAGAGAATTATAACTTGGACAAATGAATGGACAACATCATCTCTAAGTTGGTGTTGGAGTTGTTGGGATATTTGATCAATTTCCATTTCTATTTTTACTGAATTAATTATTTTCAAATGTTGAATGGAGATAAATAATCCTTTCAAACAATTGAAAGAATTGCAATTAAGACTTTAGAGCGATCTTTATGTCTTCAACAATGAGCAAACGCTTAAACTTTCAAGCAGACCTAAGGAATACTAGATGCAACTGTTGAGGGTACTAAATGATAGACTATTATAG
>JABCMJ010020121.1:0-12643 GCA_014822125.1 Arbutus unedo | reverse complement strand
CATAATTAATATAGTTTGGTTCTTTTCATTAAAACAAAATTATTTATTTTTGGGTGGTAATTCTCTAAAAATAAATTTCGATAAGAAGTTTTACATTTTCATTCTTTTAAAGGTATGATGATGTTTGTAGAGGATTAACAAACAAGTAAACTTCATTGGTGGGGCAAATTGCAGTGGTATTGCTATCACAATCAATTTCCCACTAATAACACTAATAATTGTATTATTCCAGATTAGCTCTTTTTTATGATTACTTTAATCTTTTAGTCCTCTATTCTTGTTGAGATGTTTTACGACTATTGCTAAAAGTATTTACATATTTTGGGTACTAAGTTTTGGGCGAAATTAGGATTTAGAGTTTGAGGGACGGCGTGTGAATATATTTTGTTCATTTTAGTTGTGCGGAATCATTTTGAAATTTCATGTCGATTAGAATCGTATATTTTGTTAAGAATAATTTTTTTTTTTAATTTGACAAAAGATTTCAGGTCAATCAAACATCAATATGTATTTGACCTATGAATTTATTGTATTTGCTTCAAGATTTTAATTTTTCAGGCTAAAAAATTAGATTTGAGGTCAACCAATTGTCGATATTCGATTGAGCTGAATTTCTTTACAGTAACTTAAGAAACTAATCTGAACAAAAGAAATGATTTCAATTATTAAAGAGGGATATCGAAATAGTCCCACCTTATCGAGTTTGTTCATTCACGGGTGAACAAAACTGGACTGAAAAAACCTATAGGTATAATTGGTTCACTCAGTTTTTATAGAACATTTTTTACAAATTGAAGTATGAAAATTTCAAGAAATTGATGATACCACGTGAGGTGTCGTCATGAAATAGTAAATTAGCCTGGGAATGAATACAGTCCATTAATTGTGATTATGGATAAGATTTTGGGCTTCTTTGATTGGAGGATTAGAGATGGGATTAGATTAATAATCTCTTCACTCCTTGTAATCCCATATTTGTGTATATTTTTTCCTTTTGACTATTAATCCTAAACGAATTAAATATCCTTTTCAAGTAGGACAATTCAATCATGGGGGACAATTCAATCCTTAGACTAATAATTCTAGGATTATGGAGGGTTCTGTACGAATTAAAAATTTACCTAATATCCTCACTTCTTCTAAAAAAATGATGTATAACTTTGTGGAATGAGAAAAAATAAACCATTGTCGTTCGTCCTATGTGCAATAGAGATGCCACACCAGATCAAATCTTAACCAAAAGAAGCTCGTTGGACGATCACCGAAGCAAGTATATCATCTTCTTCTTTTTTTTCTTTTAGATTTTTGGATCTTCTCTTCCACACCAGACCAAACCCTAACTAGGGGTGTAAGTCTAAATTGGAAAAATCGAATCAAATTAGAAAACCAAACCGAATCGGCAGTTTGGTTCGATTTTTGAGCTCGGTTGATCCGGTTTGTTTTTTTTAGAACAGTTCAGTTCAATTTTGATTTGATTTTCATGCTCTAAACATCGGACCGAATAGGACCAGAATAAAACAATATCGATATTTTTATTGTAATTTATATTTTTTAGTTATATTTCTTTCGTCATATATCTTTTTCTGGTAATCTTTATTTTTTTAAATTTGTACTCTCTTAGTTTTTTTAATATGTAATTTTTATGTTGGGTTTAACTCTTTAATAGCTCAAATAATTAATTTTTAATAAAAATTCTATTTTTTTAACATTTGACTTGATACAGCCAAATCAGAAATCGGACCGAAATCAAAAAATCCAAACCGAAATAGTTTGGTTTGAAAAATTCTAAATCAAAAATTTCTGTTTGATTCGAGAATTTCCTTCAAACCGGACCAAATTAGATCGATTACACCCCTAACCCTAGTTGTTTTTTCTCTATTTTTTAAATTATTTTCTTCTCTATCGTTTTGATTGTAACTAGATCTATTTTTTTCATTGAAAAATAATATTTTCTGTTTTGGATCTTCGTAACGAGACTCTATACGAGAATCAAGTTTTTGTCTCTTTTATTCGTGAAACCGAATATATTTTCTTCTACATATTTCGTAAAGAAGCACAAGAAAAAAGTTAGAAATTAAACAGACTGGAGTTCAGTCGGATTGTAATTTCATGTTTTTGGAATTAATGAGTGAAATACATAAAACAATATATAGAGGAAGAAGTTACACTTAGCTGTGGTAAAACATTGCAATAAGAGAAAAATAGTCAATTCAGACATTAATCTTTATCTAGAGGTATTCAAAACAAACATGAGATTGATTGGACACAACTTATCCATCATATAATCCTATGCACAAACAAATACAGGATAAGAGAGACTATTTTATTAATAGTCGTAGGACTACTTAGCCTATGGACTAATAATCTCTTCACTACAATCTCATATAATCCTATCCCACCATCAAAAAGGCCTTTTTATGTATTATTTTTTGAATAAGCGGCAGTTTTAAACTAAAGCTATTAATCTCGTACTGACGAGGTATTGCTTTTATTATTAGTATACTACGTACCATTTCAAATTCAGTGCTAAAAATAATATATATATTTTAAATAATATTGAACATATTAGGCCTCATAATTTTAAAATAAATTATCAAATAGTAAAGCGAATGATTTTGATCTCAATTTATGTGTAATTACTTAAAAAATAATAAATTAATTTTTTTAAAAAATAATGTTCATTACAGTACTTGTCAAAACAGTGACGGGTATGGTAGAAAGAGTGAGCAGGTACTATATGGTGACCGATTTTGGTCCATTTAGACTGTGGTATTTATTGAATTTTTCTCGTTTTTATGTGAATTTTCTTTGTAATTTTTTATTTTTCGTCAACTTTCTTTTTATGGCTTATTGGTTCATCTCGACAAGAATTTTTAGAAAATTTATAAATAATAGACCAAATTTAAAAAAAATTCATAAAAGACAAGAATAAATAAAAAATAGAGTTTTTTTAAATTTATCCGTCGTCTTTAGTGATATTTTTTTAATTTTTGGACATAATTTTATACTTTTTAGATTTTTTTTATCAAGACGGACTAATAAATTACAAAATATTGAGATCAAAGTAATAAATATAAAAAAATAAAAATAAAAAATAAATAAAAATAAATAAGTTAGGTAAAGAGACGCAAAATAAGTTACTTTAGGACATAAATTATGTAACCAAAATAATGGCTTGAATAGTGAAATTTCACCAACCTTTCAGAGGTACGATTCTTGGCTTTAACGTGCCGAAAAATAGTGGAAGCACGCACGTAATCAAATCCTTAATATCATCAAGTAAATGATGCAAAAAGGATATTTCTCTATAATTGAGTTATTGACCATATGTACTTCGCCCACCAATCAAATCAAACATATGAAATTATTAAAACCACAAAAAACTAATACTACTATTATGTCCGTGATCAAATCATTACATTCAAAGCTAAAGTAATATGTCACTTTTCCGATTAAAATTATATTATTTGTTCAACATACATGTTTTGTATTGTGTATTTATCAATTTTCAATTCAATTAGATTTTGAAAGGGAAAATTACATTGGCCTCCCTTGAGGTTTTTCTCAAATCCGGTGTCCCTTTTGAGATTTTTGAAATTACTATAATTTTTTTTATTTTTTAAACTATTATACACTTATCTCCTTATTGTTAAAATTAGTCAAATATCGTAAATTCAGCTATTAAAATTTTAAATTTGAAATTTTTCTAACAAAATAAATTTTAACATAATTCACATCACGTTTCAAATAGTCTATTTTAAATTTTTTTAATTTTTTTGACGTGATAAAAATCATATTACAGTTTATTTTATCATAAAAATCTTAAACTTGAAATTTTAATGATTTAATTAATTATATTAGACTAATTTTAATGATAGGAGAGATTACTGCATAATAATATAAAAAGTAAAAAAAATTATTCTAATTTTAAAAAACTTGAGGGGGGCATTGTATTTTCACAAACTTCAGAGGAGGTTAGTGTAAATCACCCATTTTTAAATGAATGTGTTTTTCCTCCATATTTACAAAACTGGTAATTTAGACTGATATTTTAAATATGCGGTGAGACCCACGAAATGAAGTCTCGGTGGGTCGACTTAAGAGACGAGGAGGGGAGTCTTATTTTGTCATGAATAAATTTTGCTCACTTTTTCTCATGTGGAATCACTTTTAAGAATTTACTTCAATGATTCATATTATTTATTTTGTTCTAATTAATCTTTTTAGTTATAAAAAGAAATTCAATTTAATTAAATATTAGTAAGTGTTCAAGCTGAAGTTTTAGGTTAAGCACATAGTGAAATATTGAGGTGGTCTTATACAGTGAGGGACGAACAAAATTGAACTCTGATATGAGAGTTGTAGTGCAGGTAAAATGGCATAGTATTACTTATTTTGTCTCTAAAACTACGTTATTTTGACTCACTTCACAATTTATCATCAAAATGCATCAAGTCAAAATAATATAATTTTAAAAACAAAACAGATAAAAAATATCATTTTTTCGCATTATACCCGCACTATTGGGAATGCCCCCGAGTAAAGAGATTTATTGTCATGCTTTTTAAAACTTGTCTAACTACTTCAAGCAAAACGTTTTCAAATATTTTTGCCATATAAGAAGGTTAGGTGGTACTCTCTTTTCCCTTGATGTTGTATTTTGATATTAGATTGTGTAAGATAAGCCAGGGTTGGAAAAGGACATATAGCACGTGTCCCTATATGCTTATTATGTGATCTTTTACTCTCCAATGTCAATCACCCTCTTTAAATCTTTAATAATGTCAAGAAAAAATTGATATTTCTAAAAATATGTTAATATTTGTGAATATAAAAATGATATCCATAAGATGCATGAGAATATTTACGTCCATACACAAATTGTCCTTCAAAAGCACGGGAATTGATTTTGACAGTATACTTTTCTTATAAAATAAACTCCAATTTATTTTTCAACGTGCATCTGGAATCGCGCTATGAAGTCTAAATTTAGATGTTCAAACTATTTTCTTAAATAAATAATATTTGTAATATTTTTTAAATATCCTTTTTTAATATACAAAATTGTCGCATATTCGAGGTTTGAGACATAATTATTTACGCAACTTTATATTTATAAGTAACGAGATTGTTTTCGTGATTTAAACTCGTCATCCGTGATTTTCAAACCACAAGAGAATGATTTTATCATTGTCCCATATCCGCTCTCTTTATGTTCCGCTCTCTTTATGTTCTTGAAGTGTTTTTGGAAAAGAAAAAATTTACGAACATAAACACTCATGCACAAATATTTGTATTTGAAATCGTTCGATTCATGTAAGGGGTATTTTAAAATAATGTGAACTCCATGTGAATTAAGATAATTTTGAATTTGTATACGAATCTATGCATAAGAGTTATATGTGCAAGTTTGCTCTTGGAAAAATTATTAGGTGTTTTCCTTCTACCAGCATCTCATTGAGTTGTAAGAGAGCGAGAGGATGACGTGTCAAATACAAAATGCAGATCGGCGCTTCTCAACCTTCTCCGTCTCTATTTTTCGGCCCCAAAAATTCCGCGGTCTTTCTTTCGCGTCACAAAACGAAACAAACCGAAATCAGAAAAGCAAAAACATTGGACAGAAACTCTCTCTCTTCTCTCCCTCTCCCTCTCTCTCCCTCCCCCCTTCTCTCTCTGCTATTTATTTGTTTATAAGTTCTCACCATCCTTTCTTCTCTTTCTGTGTTTACTTCTTAAGAAATCTCCGTTTTTCCTTCTACTGTTCAGTGTTCATATCTCCGTGGGTTAGGTTTTGTTCCCACAAATTGGAACGAAGAAGCAATCACCTACATATTAAAGAGGTACGTTTTTTTGTTCATCAATCTCAAATTGATTTTAGGTATTCGCAATCTATCCTCGCTTAAGCTTCGTAATGTATTTTTGCATCATTGATTTGAATTCGATACCATTCATACCGAAAATTTGATTATTTTCCTCGTGATTTTTTGTTTATTACACGACCGATATTGACGTGAATTATGTGTCATTTGATCAGGTGATATGTACCGACCTACCAGTCTCAATCTTTTTAGATTACTATTGTTTTGCGATTATGTGTATTTCGATGTGAAATTAGGGCTTGGTTCGAATTCTGAATGTATCAAATCCGTTTTTGGGTGATGAAGACCATTTATAGGTTAAAAAACGGTGAGGCATATGTGTTGTAACTGATCGTGGTGGCTGGCTGGCTAGGGTTAGTGGGTTAACATGACAGATGTTCAATTGCTACAGAAGCCTGAGAGTGCCAGGGATCCCCGCTCCGAATTTGAGCGGGGATTGGAGGAACTAATGCGTGGTCATTTGGACGACTGTATTTCGTTTGATTCATGCAGCACTCCACGTGGTAGCGAGGTTGAGCACGATGAAGGTGATCAGCTTGTGAGGAGGAGGAGGAGGTCGGATATTGAGGAAGAAGATCTGGCAGAGTCTTCTGCTGCTCGGAGGTGCCACTCGCAGATTTTGGGAAGGTGGGCTTCCCGGCGGGCACAGGAGATGATTACTACTATTGAGAGGAGGAATAGAGAGTCAGAGTTGATGGCACTTGCTGGTTTGCACACGGTTTCTATGCTCGATTCGTCGTTCTTGAGGGAGTCACAGAGTCCGACTTCAAGGAGGCAAGGCAATGTTGAGGGACTGAGCACTAGGGCATCGTCTATTCTAAGAATGTGGCGGGAGTTGGAGGATGAGCACTTGTTGAGTCATGCTAGGGATAGGGTGAGAGAGAGAGTGAGGCATCAGAGGAGTAGTGTAGAGACACATACAAATGTCCCGAGTTTGAATATGGTTGAGAGTAGGGGGAGTGAGAATCGGGTTACTTTGGATGATGTGAATGAGAGCGAGAATGAGTTTGCAACTTGGTCCCACGATCAGTTGGGAACAGGAAATGGAAATGTTGAAAGTGAGAGTTCTAGCCGTGAGCAATCTCCTGACCTGGGTGATGGCGAGAGGGAGAGGGTAAGGCAAATTGTTCGCGGATGGATGGAGAGTGGTAGTAGTGATCATGCGCCTAATGTAACCCATAGGAGCAATAGTCCGAGAGCAGAGTGGCTTGGTGAAACTGAGCGTGAAAGGGTTAGGATTGTGAGAGAGAGGGTGCAAATGAATAGTGAACAGAGAGGAGATCCTGATTTTAGAAGGGATGAATATGTTACTGGAGTAAGTCCTCAAGTTGAACAAGTCCGTGAAGGGCCGAGGTTGCGGGGAAGACAAGCTCTGGTAGATTTGCTTGTGAGGATTGAGAGGGAAAGGCAGAGGGAACTTCAGGGTTTGTTGGAGCATCGGGCTGTTTCTGAATTTGCTCATCGCAACCGCATTCAGGTCAGTTGGTGTTCATTGATGTTCTTTGTTCGTTGTTTGTTTCTTTGCTGTGTTTCAATATTTCCCATCATTCTTAAAAACTCTTGTGTCTACTGGAAGTCACAAAAATGCATGAAATGTAACCCGATTATAGTGATCTGGTGTTCTCTAATAACCGCTGTGTATATACTTTATGCATGCAAGGATTATGCTTACGCGAACTTAGTTTTATCCTTTTCATTGAAACTAGATCAAATTCATGCATGTGAGATGGGCCAAAACCAGTGATTCCGTGAGAGATAGGCATTTCTGTCGTTGATTCCTGACATTTCATACTTTAGCTATGTCTTGACCATTTTATCCTAAATTTTCCAGTCATTATTCCGAGGGAGATTCTTGCGAAATGAAAGGACTGCTGGGGATGAGAGACCACCTTCAACAGCAGCAAGTGAATTGGTTCAGCTCAGACAGCGACACACTGTTTCTGCTTTAAGGTATGCAACACCTTTGTTCATGTACAAGAAGAATGTTTAACTAATAACTTCACGGTTCACCCTGTTTGTTGGACGTCCTTGGTATTCTAATGAATGTCTTACTGCAGTAGATCTAATGGTTATTGGGTGGGGGGGTCACTTGGTGCCGGGTTAAAAGCTTTGACTACCTAGCCTTAGAAGTAAATGAGATTGCTATTTCTAGTGAAGATATTAAGTTCTATGTGATGGTTTAGTTCTCTTTTTGGGCGGATTAAATTTTTTAGCATTTTGTAGCCTTGATTTGGTGATGATCTTTCGTCACTCAGCATCACTTTTATAATTGGCCGAGGCGGTAAGATTTTTGTACTCATCAGTCAAATCAAGGCCATAGGCCATAGGTGTTTTGTTTTCTCTATTGCAAATTTACGAGTTTTTCAACTGATGGCTCTAAATTGTCATAAGGGTCAATTGTTGTTTTGTCCAAATTATAAAAACTAGTTTGTGGTCAAGTAGGCATCAATTCTGAGTCTCTAATACCTTATCTAACTGTAATCTTATTGATTCCAGAAATGATCAGGTCCATTCAAGCCTCCCACAGGAAGTCCAACCTGAAATCCATGAGCACTCATCACCTAGGAGTCAGGAAAATGACATCCAATGGTTTTCAGATCCTGCAGCAAATTCTGAAAGCAACGCAATTGATGAGAACATTGGTTGGCAAGCAACTGTTAATCAAGGAAACGATTGGCGGGAACAAGGTGCTGAAGATGAGAGTGGAAACTGGCAACAGTTCAATGACTGGAGAGACGGCTCTACAGGAGATATGGATGGAAATTGGCAGGAAAGTCCAATAAATGATTGGCCCCAGGGAACTTCAGGAAATGAAAGTGTAGGAGAAGATCAGCTGCATGAAACCCATGAGGAGTGGAGCGAAAATGGTGTGAGGGAAGCTATGGGAAATTGGACAGAAGCTCCTTCTGACCCCCCGAGAATGCAGCCTTCCATCCAAGTCAGAAGAGTCAGTAGATTCCACCCACCTGATGATGATAATGTTTATAGTATGGAACTCAGGGAACTTATGGGCAGGTATTAGTTGGTGTTAAATACTTTCTTTTTTTGCATGTGGATTGATCCATCTTAGGCCCTGTTTGTTTTAGTTTTAGGTTTTTTTTTTGGTTTTCTTCTTTCTCGGAAGAAAAGTTGTTATCAGGGAATTTTTGGAAACATTGAAAAAGATGTTTTCATATTCTAGTAGTACAATTGTTTGCTAGACAATGAATCCGATGCAAAAACGATGATTTTTTTCTTTCTGTTTTCAAAAACAGTTTCAGGATAGTGTAGTGGAAAAGTGATTTGAAAACAGCAATGAGAGAGACCTCGTGTAAATTTTTTAATGTGTGTATTCTGAACTGGGATTTTATGTGCAGGAGAAGTGTCTCTAATCTTCTTCATAGTGGTTTCCGCGAGAGTCTGGACCAATTAATACGATCGTATGTGGAAAGGCAAACTAGTCCTCCTATCGACTGGGATATGGACAGGAACTTGCCCACACCCTCTCCTGCTTCGCCAGAGAGGGATCAAGAGCAACATAGTGACCAGCAGAATCCGGATCAGAATGATGCTGTTGGCAGACCTTCACTGGTGCTGCCATCTCCACCAGTGGCCCCCCCACAGCCTCTTTGGCACCAGCCTTTACATCATTCTAGTTGGTCTCGACATAGCATGCATCGTTCGGAACTTGTGAGTCATCTTTCATCCACAGGCTTTGGTTTCTAATCCTCGATTAGAAAATACAACCCCCTCCTCTGTGCCTTGAAAAAAATGGTATTTTCTCCATAATTAGTTGTGTTGCTTGTTAAAAAGGTTGAACATTTGGATTTTCCATGGAAACTGATTATCTCAAATTTTCGTTCACATCATCGATATGGGTATGAACTATTTCATTATATGTACGATGATGCAAAAATTCATAGATCAGTATGACCCCATAAAGAGGAGCCCTATCTATGCTTCGTTAAATGGGTTGGTTTTAAATTTGTTGGAAATCATGGCTTCAGGTCAATATGGTTATAACTCGTGTTTATGAATACTATAGGGAAAATGCCAATTCAAGTTTTTTTAGGAGCAATTTCTACTGTAATGGATGGAACAATCACACAAATCTTCTGCTAATATTTAATACCAGCACGTCCTTGAAGTTGGAATGTTGAGAATACTGAAGCTTCCTTGGAAGTTGTGTTTTGAGTTTGGTGGACTCTTACATGATTATCTATTATAAAAAAATCATTGTCATCTCCTCTTAGGTCTTTCTTGGGAGTCAACAACATCCACAGATTTTTGTTTACATTTTAATTTTCAGAACATTCTACGAAATCTATACTGACTAAAAGAATTCAAGCTTCATGTCTGCATTTTCCATTCGAACTAACTGGTGGGATGCGGATTTTGGAGCAGGAGTGGGAGATGATAACGGATCTAAGGGCAGACATGGCAAGGCTTCAACAAGGAATGAACCACATGCAAAGGATGTTAGAGGCCTGCATGGACATGCAACTGGAGTTGCAACGTTCTGTTAGACAGGAAGTCTCTGCAGCTCTAAACCGGACAGCTGGTGGACAGGGTTAGTGGTCATTAGAAATATAACGATTCTTGCAATTTCAACCACACGCCTTTGATGATTTATCGTTTCAGTTTGAAACTTCGTTTTTCATGTTCTCCATGAAAATTATTTACTCCTTGATGAAATCACTTGTGTCTGTTTGTCCCAGAAACTTTGTTGTTAATGTGGCGCATATACTTGGCATAGTCGAAGGTGAGGTCTAGCGCACTTGGTAGTGCTTACCTTCAGACGTGCCTCCTTTCACCCAGGTGGCGGGTTCAACTCCCACCTCCACGTTCCTGTCCCCCTTGGTTAGATTAGATGTAAGGATTCCCATGTCAAAAAAGAAAGAAAGAAATTACATGTCAAAAAAATACTACATATTGATTTGTTATTCCATTCCTGTTTTATGCACATATCAATACGAGTCTTATGGGTGAGTCTGTTTCTGGGTGAGTCTGTTTCGGGGTTAGAGTCTTATGGTTCAAGGTTCAATTCCCGATTCCATTCACAATTTTAAATCATGCGATTCTTCAAACTGGTCAGAAGCCTTCTGTTTCTTGTCAAAATGCCAGAACACAACTTCTTCAAGCATCTAGCCAATATGTCCAGACAATTTGTTTTACTTTATATGGGTTCAATCAGACTGGTCATGATTCTAACGTGTAGTTGTGTATTGTCAATTTCAATAACGGTTGAATAAATATAGTTTTACGTAATATATGCGTTGGACCAATTGGACCCAATGGTTTCACTATACCTTTTTTGGACAATTAGTATGCAGGATACATTGTATTTAAACTAAAGGGCTCACGCTCACTTTGTCTTTATATGTGGTTTCCTTCAAGGTTTTTAGGTCCGTTTTTTAATTAAAAAGAGGTATGTTATGATTTGGATCCACATCTCTTATAATGAGTATTTAATAGGAAAATTCTATATATTGTATCAAAGTGAGTTGATTTTATTTCTTTTCTTTCATGTACACAAGTGTTTTATCTCTCAATTACATCAACTATCACAATCAATTCAAAAGGCTTCTCAATTTGAAACTTATGGGCATACGTTGCAGGGGTGGCAGAGACATCAGAGGATGGATCTAATTGGAGTCTTGTTATGAAGGGAACTTGCTGTGTTTGTTGTGACACCCACATTGATTCTCTACTTTACAGGTACACCTGATACCCATACGAATGCATAAACATGCCTAGTGTTCGGGCCATCAATTTTTGCTTTTGTTTGATTTTATGTCCATGCTCTCTCTCTCTCTCTCTCTCTCCAGATGTGGGCACATGTGCACTTGTTCGAGATGTGCTAATGAGCTAGTTCGCGGTGGAGGGAAGTGTCCATTGTGCCGGGCTCCAATTGTCGAGGTCATCCGAGCTTACTCCATACTGTAAAAAGAAAGCCTAGAAAAGAACAAAGAATAAAGAGGCGAAAAGAATGAGTGAAAAGATGTAGGGGAGCCATCACCTGTCGGCTGTCACATATATCTCGAGAGTCCTCACCTTCTTGTAGTTGTAGTGTCTAGTTTGCTGCCGTTTTTTCTGATTATATGTGGAATGCTTTTGCATTGTGTAATTGGATTAAGGCATGGCGCCTTTTTTTGATTAGTAATTCATTCGTTAAATAAAATTCTTTATGCCTCCTCCATTATTTACTTGGACTTTGGAAACTCCTCAAGTCACTGTTTTTATTGGTAAATTTTTCCGAGGTTAATACCGGTCTTAGCCCTTGGATGCTTTAATGGTAGGATTATGGGTTTGTTTTATCCGATTTCAGAAAATTATTGTGTCACCGTTGTTTTGAAAACTATTGTTCAGATTCTTTCTTCGTGTCAAATAGGCTTGAGGGTGTTTTATTGCTTCACTAGATATATAATTGAGGAGGATTTTGTCAAGAAAATGGTTTACCTGAAGATAGATATATACTTACCTGGTAGAGACGCAAAGACCCAGGTGAGGGAAGCTTTGCTTCATCACATCCCTTGATTCCTTCACCAAGGCCTCTCTCTCTCTCTCTCTCTCTCTCTCTCTAGTTGAGTAGTTCTCTGCTTTAAGCTAGCATCCATGAATAGATTGCGATGAATAAAAACTCGACCAATTTAGGTGAAAGCTGGGGGCTTGAAATTATCCAGCTGGCCATAGTTTTGTTGTGTTTTGCATGTACAATGCACGATAAGATAGACACTCGGGAGTCAAAATTTATGCTAAAGCTCACTACATGTGTTAATCATGTT
>JABCMJ010020119.1:0-11978 GCA_014822125.1 Arbutus unedo | reverse complement strand
GTCACCCATACTAAAATGATGGTTTGCATTAATAGGTCGCCTATTATCCCGGCCCATATTCCCTGCACGCATTTCAAGTAATTAGTATTTGTTGGTATCCCAAATTTTCTCTAGTGTATTATATCCATATATAAATATCTACATAGATATGAAAATTATGGTGTCGAGGTCAATTTATACCGATCTCATCCTATTTTTAAAAAGACCAATTTTACTATCTATTGTGGTGTGACTGAACTATAAATAGATTTATACTCACATAATAGAGCAAAGGCAAGAAGATGCCAGCTCACGACTAGCTTGGATGGACATAGTTGAACTATAAATAGATTTATACACTCACATAATAGAGCAAAGACAAGAGGATGCCAGCTCACGACTAGCTCGGATGGACATTGTTAGGCTAAACATCTTCAACCCACTGGCTAGATAAGACCTATTGGCTAAAATCGCTATCAATACTATTTTTAAGTGTTCTAACCCACTCTTTATCCCACTAAGCATTTTGCCTTTTTTGATTTTGGTTGGCTACATGTAGCGAGGGGCAAACCACTCGCTATGTATGGACAAAAAGAGTCAAAAGTCCCAAAACACATTCTGCACCAAGTCTGATTTCTCAAATGCATTATTTCTTCCTCTAGTTTTATAAAATCTTTGATTTTTTACCATTGAAGAGTTCAACTTTGTTTCCTCAGGTTTTTATAATGTGTTTTTGGACTATCTTTTTTGTTCCTATTTTTTCTGTCTCTTTTAATTCTATTCATTTCTTCATTTTTTTTCTCTTTTAATAGCTTATGTATATATTCAAGCGGAGATGAAATATTAATTATAGACAATTTATCAAAACATTTTTTAAAATTTTTATTTTTAAAATTGCCTAGGTTAACTTAGGTGGATAGCAAAAATAAAGAGTAGGGTTGAAATACATAGATAAAAAAATGGGTAGACAAAATAAAGAGTGTCCAGTTTTTGTACTTTTGGCTAGGTAAAATAAAGAAATGGGTTGGAGTTGCTCTTAGATGCTTGTTGAGTAGCTAAGTAAGAGAGGTCTATAAATAGTGAAATCGAAAGAATGTAATAAAATATCAGTTCATTAAATTTTTTTCTGTTCACCATTTTAAGTTTTTCTTCATGCTATTAGAGCTAGCCCTAAGGCTGCTAACGTTAGATCGATTTGAAAAGCCATTGATTCAAAGCTTAAGGATATCAACTCAAGTCCATGGGAGACATTATTACAATACCATCTTCACTGGTATTTTTAGTATCAAACTTTCATTCTTTCGTAACCATTAAATTGGATTTGAATAATTACATTCTCTAAAAAAATCAAACATATATAATGCATTGAGCCTTATTGGATATCTAGTTTTGTTGATGGATCAATAATAGCTCAACCAATTGAAAATACTCGATTCAAATCAAAAACTGATTTCGAGTCTAGAGTATGCTAACTGGAAGCATGTCGATGGACATTTACTTTCTTGCATTACTGCCTCAATCTCTCCATCTATTCAATCACATATTCTAGGATTGAAACATGCGTATGAGGTATGGATTACTCTAGCAAAGTGATGCAGATCACTTTCTAGAATTTATATTCATGATTCGAAGAGGAAGTGTTTAATCTAACAAAAACATCTTCAATAGAGGAATACATGGATAAGATTAAGGAAAATTCTCATAAACGTGGTGCATCAGGTGCTCCCATTAATGATGAAGATTTAGTTTTTTACAGAGTAAACAGACCTCCTGCTGAGTATGATTCAGTAAAGGACAAGAGTAGAGTCATTCAAATTTGATGAACTCATCTTTTGTTTGAATGATGAGGATCTAATAATGAATGAAAGTGAGGCCGTTGAAGTACAACCAAATCAATGTTTTAGTTGCAACAAAAATTTGTCCAACGCATCTAGTTCACATCGACATCAGAACTCTTATGGTTTAGTTGAAACCACAAAAAATCCTCAAGAACAAAGTGTTTATTCTTTTCCTTCAATGTTGCCATACTATAACCCTATGCAGCATCAAAATTTCCAACAATCCAACAGAGCTCTCAAAGTGTTTGCTAAGGAAAAATTCCCTAGACCACAAAATCAGAACAAGTTCCCCGGTTTCCTAACTTATGGTTGCCAAATTTGTGGCAAAATCAATCACTACAGCTACATGTTTTCATAGATTGAATCTTGGAAACCCCAAAGGGTTGGTTTAGTGGTATGAGAGAGGTGACTAAGGGGCTTACCATCCCAAGGTCATGAGTTTGAATTCCACTAGAACTACTTGAGCCACTGGAGGTTTGTCTGGTCGTTAATTTCAGGGTCAGAGAACTAGTCAGCAATAGATTGGAGATATCCAATCTCTGACCGAATGCCTTGGCTAGCAAGAAAATAGATTGAATTTTAGATATCAAATGCCACAATCTCAATTTTGTCCAAGTTTAGATAGTTCTCCTTCTATGTTTCGTTCTGTTCAACATTCAATTGGTTTTAATAAACCTCAGACTTTTGATATCAATTTGTCACCTTCACCTTTATTTTACCTCCTTTTAGACCACAATTCCACCTTTACAGTCTTCTAAAAACACAACATCAGAATAATCTTTTTTTTCCTTCTTCTTCATTTTAGTTATATCCTACACCTTCTCCATCTTCACAAGTTCATTACACGCAAATAACATCTCCATTTCAATCTTATTACTTCCCACCATAGCAGCAATATCAAATTCAATCTTAGGCTAATTTCATACACCATCCACCTTTTGGTAACTACTACTTTCATAGTGGAGCAACTTTTCACGTTACTAATGATATATCCAATTTAAATGTTTATGAACAATATTTTGAATCTGCTTGTGTAGTTGTTGGAAATGGCTCAACTCTTCCAACCACTCATTCAGGCAATGGTACTCTTCCCACTCCATCTTCTTGTATTTCTCATAACATATTTCATGTCCCTAGTATTTCTCATAATTTGGCATTTGTTTCCCAATTTGCACAAGATAATAGATGCAGAATCATCTTCGAGTTAAATGGTTTTATCATTGAGGATCTACAGACCAATCAAATACTTCATTAGGGACCACATCTCAAGGGTCTTTATCCACTTAATCCATGTTCTAATCACTCTACTTAAATTTCTTTACTCGCTCACTACTTGCTCATTCTACAAGTTACTAAACCTCTCCATGTAAATTGTTACTATTGTAGTGTGGCCAAGAGTCACAAGCTTCCTTTCTCCATTTCTCACTCATTGTCTATTGCATGACTTCAATTACTTCACATGGATGTAATGGGACCCTGCTCCTGTTCCATCTTTCCAAGGGTTCAAAATTCACTAGTTGATTCTGGATGACTTTACTAAGTTTAGTTGGATTTTTCCTTCAAGAAACAAATCTCATGTTAAAGAATGTGTTTCTCATTTTGTGGCCTATGTTAAAACTCAATTTATTGTTTATGTTCAAACTTGTAGGCCTGATAATGGTGGAGAGTTTGTTAATCGCTTCTTATTTCATCTAGATACTCCTGAACAAAATGGTTCAGTTGAGAGGAAATGAAGACATATCCTTGAAATCACAATTACACTTTTACACATGGCTTCGCTTCCTTCTCATTAACAGACTTTTCAGCTCTGGAAACCAGTTTAAAATCCCTTATTAGGAGTTGTTTACTTTAGTATCAGATTATAAACCATTTGGATGTTGTTGTTTTCTATGCCTTAAACCGTTTTCTATGCCTTAAACCATATGCTTCTAATAAACTATGTCATAAATTTAAACCTTGTGTTTTCTTGCAGTATTGTCCTACTACCAAAGGGTACAGATGTCTTGATCCTACTTTCAACAAAATCTTTGTTTCTAGGCATGTGAAGTTTGTTGAAATTAATTTTCTTTATCCATTCTTAATGTCTAAATCATCTTATGTTTCTCCCCCTCTAGCTTCTCTTCCACCTCAGTTTTTGATACCGTTGACCTTTTGTGATTCTGCCCATACTCATATCCTTTGCCATTTATAATCCTACATATCCAACTATTTCCCCTTCACCTCCTATTTCTATCTCTACTTCTGTTTCTATTCTTGTTTCTCATTCCGTTTCTACTTCTTCTCTTTTTATTTATGTTCCTTCTTCATGTGTTTCGTGCACAACAAATTCTACTTCAATTATTCCTCTTCCAGTACCTACTTCATCTTCTCCTCATCTTATTTCTACTGTGACTTCTGCTCATCTCATGATACTTTCATACGTAAACATCCCCTTTACTCTTTCTGCAATTATCAATGATTTATTTAATGGGGAACCAAATCTTATGTGGAAGCTTTAAAGCATCTTGTGTGTAAGGTTGCCATGCAAGAAAAACTTAATGCTTTAGTACAACAAAGTACTTGGTCCAAGTTCCCTATCCAACCCAAGCCAATGTTATAAGGTGTCAATGGATTTTCAAGAATTAAAAGGGATTTTGATAGTTCCATTTCAAAATATAAGGCTAGATTGGTTGCTAATGGTAATCAACAATAGGCTGCTCTTGACTTTTAAAGACTTTTAGTCCTATTATTATGCAGCTCACATTAACGATTGTGCTCGCCTTGGTTGTTACCTATCAATGGCTTCTTAGACAACTTGATGTGTCTAATTCCTTTTTACGTGGCTTGATGGAAGAAGAAGTTTACATGACACAAACTCCTGGTTATGTGAATTCTACACAGCCTCATTTTGTGTACAAATTGAACATATCCTTATATGGCCTAAGGCAAGCCGACCCCTAGGGAATGGTATTCCATGCTTGATGAGCACGTCTTTGTGCATTTCTAACGGCTCATTGTATCCATCTTAGGCATGCGTGCGTGAGTATTTCTAAGTTTTTAATCAATATTGCACGTAAGGGTATCTTTGTTCTGATTGCAGAAAAAATGTGTTTATGAGGTATTTCGGGAAGTCTTGGTGACTCCCGAATGCCCTTATGAAATACCCAAGCCCAGAAGCAAGTTGATAGTTCATGGTTCAGGAGAAGTGCATTGGATCGAAGAATTCCCTAGAGGGTAAGGGTTGCAGTCTCAAGCTGCTGCTATTGTCTGCCATTGCCATTCGAGTGACCTGTAGAATCCATCCGGATGGGCTCTTAGTAACAAGGAATAAAAAAACCAATCATCCGGATGTCACGATGTTTCATTCCGATGGTTTTACCTATGACAAAAAAGGAATATTCTAGAAGACCATTTCATCCGAATGGGGAGAAATTCATCCGAATGGCCTGCTATTGAAGCAAATGATCGAAACACCAGTGCTACAATTTATCTAGATGTCATGTAAATCCCATCCGATTGAGTTTAGTCGGCAAAAATGGTATTGAGGTTATAGTGTTACAATTCATTCGGGTGGCTGATCAATTTCACCCGAATGCCTTATGCCAAGAAGAATCACCCTGAAATCCATTTGGATGATAGTGAATGGATGAAAATCAAATGAGAGGCCATATAGATGATGCCCTGAAGAGAATAGACTATCAAATTGAGGCAGTGGTACGATTTCATCCGGATGCCCTGAAGACTAAAATAAGGATTTTTTTGAAGGCAGAAGTAAAATTCATCTGGATGGTCCACAAGTCCATCCGGATGCCCTTGATCGAATCACGACCACTTTATTTGACTTTTTGAAGACCTTTTTGGCAACTTTTTAAAAGGGTTTGCTAGGGCTTTGTGAGGACCAATCAACTATAACCTTACCTCAACTTTGGCACACCTTGATGCCATGAAGTTGGTCCTTGGAGCAAGTCTTGGAGAACAAGTTAGGAATTACTCTCTAAATTTTGTTTTACTTCATTCAATGGAAAGGGATATATGTATTAGGATTACAAGTATGGTAGGCTAAGTTTTTAGGCATTGGTCATGGGATGATCTTCATTCTACGACCTAGGCATATGGTTATCTTCTCTTAGGTTTTTAAAGCTTATTGGAAGATGAGTAGTGTTCCATCTTTTGAAACTAAAATGGAGTGTTAAATCTTTGATTAGGTGCGCACAAAGTACTTTTTATACATTCAATGCCTGGTCAATGTTCTTCATGTTTAGACTTTTTGTCTAAGAAGCAAACTCATCTTATAACACATCTTGTTTGAAAATGGTTTTCATTGATATATTTTTCGGCCAAGAACACAAGACTTTATTCTTGGTCGAGTGATAGAGAAAAAGATAACATATAATTAGGTTTTGGGTGAAGTAATTCCTATGACCATGCCTCCTTTTAATTTAACAACTTTCTTTTAGTGTTTTTCGTATTAGAATATCAAACCAAAATCTGAACCACCAAAGGTCTAGCATCCTAGATGCTGCAACCGTGCAAGCTACCCACCCAAGTCATAGCTGCTATTTCCTGAGGATCGATACTCTTCCTTCTCCACTATACAAGTTCATTAAGGAAGAGAAGAGTTTGGATTTTAAATGTGATTGAATCCGGAGCTGCAATGATATACACCATTCCGGGTCGACCAATGCTCTCTCTGTTTTTGTAAAAACATGGATTTGCTAATAGTAAGGTAGACACATCTTTTTTTGTTTTGCAGTTTGCTTCTGATTTGGTGTTCATTCTAGTCTACATTGATGACATTGTCATCACTAGTACTAGTTCCTATCTTATTAAAAAGGTCATCTCTCAACTAAGTTGTCCATTTGCCATGAAAGATTTAGGGAAACTTAGTGTTTTTCTAAGCATAGAAGTTCCACATTTGTCTAATGGTCTATCTTTGTCTCAAACAAAGTATGCTATATGGATATTCTTCAAAAGGCAGACATGACTAATTGTAAGCCTAGAGCTACACTTGCTTTTCTCAAACCGCATGTGAATCCAAGTTCAGTTATGGCCTTTCCAAATGTTCAGTTGTACAGAATTTTATTTGGTTCCCCTTTGTTTCTAACTTTAACTAGACCAGAGATTTTTCATGCTGTGAATTTTGTCTGGCAATATATCCATCAGCTCTTAATGCTTCATCTTGTAGCAGTTTAATGAATTATGAGGTCTATTAAGGGAACTCTTCATCATGGTCTGATGTTTCAGCTTGGTGCTTTGGTCCTTTAAGGATTTTCTGATTTTGGTTAGGCTTGAGATGTTCATGATAGAAAATCAACTACCGGTTTTTGTATTTTCCTTGGGCCTATTTTGATTTCTTGGTCAACTAAGAAGCAAACAAATTGGGCTAGATCGTTCCCAGAAGTTGAATATCGTGCTTTAACTCACACTACTGCTGACCTCATATGGATCAATCATCTCTTCCATGATTTTCATATTTCTATTGCTTCCCCTCCCACTTTGTCGTGTGACAATCTCCCTGCTATAGCTTTAGTATCTAATCCAACATTCCATACTTATAATGAGCATATAAACATTGATTACCATTTTGTTCAAGAGAAGGTTCTACATAAGTTGTTGATTATCCACTCATGATCAAGTTTATATATGTATATATATACACACACACACGACTTCACATATAAAAAAAAACTTCATTGTAAAATGATTATCTTTACCATATCTACGAAAAAATCAAATAGAGTAAATAAAAATAGAGTACGTAACGTATTGTAATCATGTTTACCTTAACTTCTAGTTTGAAGTAAAAACCAAGTACAGCACCCAATGGGATTCCAACTACGTAATAGCAACCCACATTGACGTATGCAACAAAAGCTTGCCATCCACACCCAACAGCCACACCTGTTATCACATAGACTTCACATATAATATATAATAATAAAAATGTCTGAATTCACAAGGCATACTTTTATGTTATTGTTGGATAGAAACTGCAAGGGTTGCTGATCCTTTCAAGTTATCTTTCTCTGTGGTCATGAATGACTGACTTTTGCTTCTTCTTTTTTTCAACCTTGATTCCGTATAGAAACGTTGTGTTCAATAAGAAAAACAAATATTGCAAATCAAGGTAAGGTTGTTAATATTTTGATTAGGAATTGTATTTTTGGCTCAAAATGTCCCGCAAAAACAAAAATACTTTGCGAAAGTTTTATTTTTTTGAACACACAACGTTTAATTTTCTTTAATCTAACTACTACATTTTAATTTTTTTGAACAAAATAGTTGTGCACTAATAAAATCAAACTACTACATTTTAATTTTTTTACAAATACATTTTCTTAAATGAACACATTAGAAGAAACACATTTTGTTTTTCTTTTACTTCTCATTTTCACTAAAGTTTTTGTGAGAAAACTTTTTGCAACAAATTATTGACAACTGGACAGAGTTAAAAAGAGAACTAGAATTACAGTATGTACAAAAACTGCCAACAAAAATGGTGGGAAATGGACAAGCAGACATGTATTGGTTCCATGAGTAGAATAGTTTGAACAATATAATTTGGGTTCTGCACCTTTTCGTAAATTATTTTTAATAATTGAAGAATAAATATCGAAAGATTGTTCATATCACGTCACCAATGACATTCACCCCACCATACCGGTACGGATCCTTGTTTTTAATTCTGCAAATAAAATATTTTTGTATTTTAAAATCATAACAAAAGAAATTTCTATATTTAAAAATTTTAATTTTGAGTGCTTATAAAAATTTTAGAATGTTATTTTTGGTCATTAAAATCATCAAGCATATTTTAATATCACGTACTAAATTTGTGTACTATCCAGTTATACGGTATGCATACGTACATGTTACATACATTTACATCAACCCTTGCATGTTACCATGCATGGTCACAACTACACCATAGTATTCTTTCCTTTTCCCGTGATGTTTAATACAGCTGATCATTTCCCCTCTTGACCTGTTAAAACCCAAACCCAAAACCAAAACCAAAACCATTCTGTCTTCCTCACACGGTTTCCCTTAAACCACGCAACCATCTCTCTCCCATTTATTGTACTCCTTTTCTCCTCCCCAATGGCTACCTCTGCCATTTTCTTTCTCCACACTCTACCCCCTACTACGGCTACCTACCCATTCTCTGCCATCTTTGATCCAACGCCATACTCCACCTCCCTCTATTTGAGCTCCAGTTCTCCTCCTTGACCTCCCACGAATTCTAGAATTCACAGAGCATGAGAGACTGAGAGAAACCATTAGTGAGCTGAGGAAGTGGGAATTTGAGTAGGAATTCCGAAAGTGCAGGGGTTGGAGAGAGAAACCGAATCGGAAATCCAAGTCATCGAATCAATAATCCAATCCTTCATAATCAAGGTAAACAATTTCTTCCCTAACCCTTAATTTATGTTTATGAATTGATCCATGAGTTTTACGAAACTACAATAGAGAAATTTTATTCCCTAACCGGCCAGGATTCCTTTCTGCCTTGTTTGATGCCTTGTAACCTAAACCCTTAATTGGTCACGGTTTTATCCTAACCGGTCACAATTCCACAATGACTTGTTTTGTGACTTGTAACTTGAGCCCTAATCGGTCACGATTTTATCCTAACCAGTCACTATTATTCTTGACCTATAAGGATTTTAGCCAAACCGGTTATGATTATTCCTAAACTATCATGATTATTCCTAACCTATCACGATTATTCTTAACCCATCATGAACTAGTAATGATTTCATACCAACTTGTTTTATGCCTTGTGATATGATTCATGTTAACTTGTCAAACTTGCATTATGTTGGACCTACATTACTATACCTTGACCGGTCGTATCTTCATCCTAACCGGTCAAGGATCAAAATTGTCAGAATCCATAGCACCGCAGTTTACATAGACTAGGTTGTTAGTGCTCTGTGATCCCATTTCAAATGGTATTTCTTTTTGTTTGAGTATTTTGTAACTTCAAACTCGTATTTTTACTAAATGAAACGAAAGCATAGTTGTGTTTTTAGTTAGTACTCTTTATTTAATATTTTCGGAATTCTGGAGAGTACAATACTCCAGACCTTATATTTAAATAGTAATATAAAATCTTCTGTATGGTGTTTTTGTTCCATATCACATGTTAATTCAATTATCTATATTATCATTTTTATTCCAATTATGTATAACCACGAACATGGTCGAAAAAATGAAGTATTATGCTTTTGACATTTCTAACAGGGTAATTGCATTTGAATCCAAATCATAATTAGGATATGAGTAGTTAGATAAGACTCAATTCTTTAGAAGCTTACCAGACAAAACAGGCTGAATTCCATTGAGAAGAATAGTAATGACGAGAAGTGGGCAGAGGTCTGAAACAGCACTAGCCACAACTTCACCCTTTGTGAAAGCATAGCTTATGACATGCCTAAATATTATCACCATGGTTGCCAACACCGCAGAGATAATGAAAGAGACCAAGTTCACCACCACTACGGAAAACGCGGCTGATTTTGGATGCCTTGCTCCTAGCTCATTGCTTACCCTCACACTGAATGTCCAATCATAGATTAAGTACATACCAAACAAAACTGTTAAACAATATTGTAGTAGCCAAAGAAAATGTTTGCATTTCAATGATTCCCTTTTTTTCATTTTTATCACCGCTTACGTTGTAATTGTTCTACTTACCAATAACCTAGTATATGTATTTTTCCGTTCCACATATCACATGTCTAGAGCAATACATGTTTGGGGTGGACTACTAACGTGTGATAGGCAAGAATGTCTCTTTCCAAAAAAAATTTAAAAAAAAAAAATCAAAGAAACGAAAATGACAATAACAACAACAAAAGTTATGCTTCACATGATCGTTCTCCTCACGTTGGGACCGAATAGGAAGAATGAAAATGGTTGGAAACAATCAAACAAAGCAGTGCTTAGCCGAATCAATGAGCACGCCACACGTGGACCACATTCAATCCGTGCGTTGTCCAATCCGGCGACAACACACAGCATAAAAGATTTGAGCATCATCTTAATTTATCCGTTTGAAATAATTTTACTTTATAGCAGGTTGGCAAAAAAATGAGAGCTGACATGATTGGTCAACATGTCTTCATTCAAGACGAAGTTGGGTCGAGGGCTATGGTAGTGAGTGAGAATGACATATCTTTCTATTAACATTGCTACGCAACGCAAGCCTTGACAGAGAGAGGTTGGGCGAAACCAATATATGGACCTGCAAACCTAGATGTCCAATAGCCTACAGGCTAGCCTAAGCTCAAGATAGATATCAAGTCGGGTTAGATCGGCAATATTATCACATGGATGGAGACCCGAGTTGACGGGCCTTTCGAAATATCTCAAGAAGATCTTGGAAGGATATAACAAGAATCGAAAGGGGATCTCAAGAGAATCTTAAGGAATCTCAGAGGAGGATCTGGAGATGATCTGCAAAGGATTTTGAAGGGATATCTTGGAAGGATATAACAAGAATTGTAAGGGGATCTCAAGAGAATCTTAAGGAATCTCAGAAGAGGATCCGGATATGATCGGCAAAGGATTTTGAAGGGATCTTGGTGATATTCTTAAGTCAAAATCAACTATAAAAAGAATGACACGGAACCCTAGAAAGGTAGGCTTTAACTCAAGTGCAACTAATTTTGTACTTCTAGTTCTGAGGTTCGACTTGAGCATCGGAGAGTCATTTGATTGGTATCGGAAAGGGAACATTAGCGAATTGCTTATCTTGTAGGTTAACAGGTTCTATTCGAATCAAGGAGGAGATACCAAATCAGATTGGTAGCACATTGACTATTTACTTATGAGTTTTGTTTTAAAATAATGATTTATATCTCTTCACTCATTCCTTGTTAAGTCGAAGAAAACAATTAGAAAAAAATATTGACCTAAATTTCAATGAGTTTTTTTTTTGTCAAAACTAGAAAGCTAAAAGGAATAAATAAACAGTTAGTAAAAGGTACCAAACTAGAGTTACACTAGAAAACAAAAGCTACAAACATAAACTGAGCTGACCTTGCCGCTGCATTGAACCCAAATGAGATCATAATCGCGAATCCCATGATTGAGAGACTGCAATTAGCACCCACAGAATATTTATTTATTGATTAAAAACAAGGCCATTATTGGAACCAAGCATAGATAATTTAG